>CAJPDP010216600.1:0-11011 GCA_905336975.1 Bombina variegata variegata | reverse complement strand
GATTTCTGTCTGCTGCCCCAGAGCAGGCGGACAGTTTATGGAGCAGCGGTCTTTAGAAAGGGGAAAGGGGAAACAAGTGGCATCAAGCTCCATGCAAAGCTTGATAAATCGGCCCCACTGACTCACTTGACTGTGTCTCATGATGAGTTTAGCCAAACTTTTTTTTACAAAAAACACTATTATTCCTGTATTGCTTAGAACTTACATTAAAGGGACATTGTACACGAGATTTTTCTTTGCATGCATGTTTTGTGGATGATCCCTTTATATAGCCCATCTGGGGGTATTTTTGTAAAAATGTATAGTTTTGCTAATTTTTAAATAACATTGTTCTGATTTTCAGACTCCTAACCAAGCCCCAAAGTTATAGATGTATACTGATGTCTATAGACCCTTGTGTAATTAGTCTTTTTTTATATGCAGAGGAGGGGGTGAGTGTCTGCTTTTCTTGCTTTGTCAGCCCATTTCACTGGGTGTCCCAGCCTAACCTCATCAACAGTGCTAAATTGGGAGTTTCTAAGTACGTTTTAAAAAGGTTTTATACTGGATTTGATGCAAACGATTAATTGAGATACTGGTGATGGTTTGCTTAAAATTGATGTCAAGGCTTTGTATTCCTCCATTCTACAATGCAAGGGTCTGGAGGCACTAGGGGTGGTGGGGTGGTGGGAGTTGTCCCACATCTATGAAGAGAAGAACCCCTTCAGGACCAATATACGCTTTTATAAGCGCTATATAGATGATCTGCTCCTGGTGTGAAGAAAGTGCCTTAGAATTTGTACACTGGATTAACTCCAATGACATTGGATTTGAATTCACGTACGTGAGTACAGTAAAAAGAGTATTACTTTCCTGGATCTTACTCTGAAGGGTATACCAAGGGAAGGAGTTGTAACAGGGGTTTTTAGAAAACCAATTACGGCAACACCTTACTCCATGCCAGGAGCAGTCATCCCAAACAGGTCTTTCGCTCTGTAGTGAAGGGACAATTTATCAGACTTAAAAGAAATTGTTCTGAACAAAGACAATATGAGACACATACTGACCTGTGGCCTAAGAGATAGATTTATAAAGAGGACATTATAAAAAAGGCAAGGAGTGAGGTAGGAGTCAGAATTAGACAGGACCTGTTAACCAGAGGGGATAACAAGGGTAGAAAAAAGGAGCATTTTTTGTTACTGACTATAGCGATCAGTACCACCAAATTTGTGGAATTGTGCAAAAGCACTATAGATTATTAGCTGCAGATGACGCTTTAGCCAGTACCATACAACAAGGTTGCAAATGCTCATTTAGGAGAGGCTTAACCCTGGGAACATTCTAGCACCCACACAATTAAAACCAAAGAAAAAGGAAGAAAGGAGCTTGTGGCTGAGATTCAAAGGCATATATAGATGCAGCAATCCAACTTGCAAGGCATGTGATCACCTCATACCTGGGGATGGTTTTAAGAGTTTGGTTACCAAACATGCGTATAATCACAGATCATGCTTAAATTGCAGATCTATATATGCTGTATATCTAGCAGGTTGTAAAGTTTGCCAACTTCAGTACGTTGGTTTAACGACCAAGGAGGTGCGTTCACACATCAGGGAGCATCTCTACAATATAAAGTCTGGTACTCAATCCACTCCTTTGGTACAGTTCACAACAAAGATGCTTCTAGTTTTGGATGGACTATCATTAAAACTGAAAGTCACAAAGGAATGCACCAACTCAGATGTTAATTATGCTGAAAACAAGCTGTTTTATTGTACAATCCAACAGTGGTTAGGTAACAAGGTCACAGTTGTAAACGCCTGACGCGTTTCGCGCATGCGTAGATGCGCTTCTTCGGAGGCTAGTTAGAAACAAGTCATGACAGCTTTTTAAACATGTTATCTACCAATCCTGGGGCGGTTTGAATATTAACCAATGGTGTCGCACTTCAGAGCATTATGTTGGAATATTAATGTAAAATATCCGATGGATGTATATATATCCAATATTTAACAGTATGTCACTGTTCAGAAGTGCCAAACCATGGTACTAGATGTATAATAAGCATAAATCCATAAATATATGTATTGAACTAATGTAATGAATACCAAAATATGCTAAAAGAGCCATCTAATGGAAAGCAAGTAGATTACGTCTTAGCAAAATAAATATGTAAACAAGTTTAATAAGCATAAATACATGATACCCCCATGGCATAAATAGAAGATAAGATGTAGATCTGTTTGTATAAATATTTCACAAAGAATCAAAGAATAAAAAGATACACAATGGTTGACTATGATCTTTTTTACATACAGCATAACAAATAAATATTTTTCAAAAATAGACTTTTGAGGCCTTCACCGAAATTATCCTATTTATCACATCTTTATAGATCTCAACATATACACCATATAGCTAGGCAGTGTCATATATATATATACACACTATTGATTACATACATTTTTAGGATCAATAGTCTTCCCTTTAAGTCATAGCTCCATTCTTTAATTTTATTCCTTTTCATTTTATCTATTGATTATATATATTTTTTTTTTATCCTTCCCGAATATTTTATATTCCCTTATAGTCTCTAAGGTCCCCTCTGTATGATAGTTATATGATCTGGATGTACACATATATGAATATATAACTTTTAATCATCTAGTATTTGAAGAACCCTTCTTTGGGACCAGATATAGAGAGAACCTTATGATCACCCACTCACATTATAACATATACTAGGCATTTATAGTTCCTCAATGTATTTTTCTATATAATGTATACAAACTCTAGTGGGTTAGGATCACTATGTATTATTCTCTAATACAAAATGGGTGCCCTACAATAGGGATACATAATAGGGATACAATAAGATTCTTTATATTTCTTTTTTAGGTTGTATTATTTTTATTATAATTTTGATATTTGTATTGATGTTTTTTCTTTCTTTCTTATTTTTGTTGCCTTTAAGGTATGAAGAGACTTTTTGTTTAGCAAGTTTAGAATTAGCTCTCAATATTTGTGCATATACATGGTTTTGATAGATAACTCATTATTCATGTACTAAGGGAGCCACAGTAAGCTACATAAATACTGAGCTTTTCTCTTTTTGCATAAGTAGTACCCTCTTAGTGAAAAGATAAACATTCTAGTATATGTGATATAGATAGAAAGAGAAAATTCTTATCCTTATTTTTATAACTTGTTTACATATTTATTTTGCTAAGACGTAATCTACTTGCTTTCCATTAGATGTCTCTTTTAGCATATTTTGGTATTCATTACATTAGTTCAATACATATATTTATGGATTTATGCTTATTATACGTCTAGTACCATGGTTTGGCACTTCTGAACAGTGACATACTGTTAAATATTGGATATATATACATCCATCGGATATTTTACTTTAATATTCCAACATAATGCTCTGAAGTGCGACACCATTGGTTAATATTCAAACTGCCCCAGGATTGGTAGATAACATGTTTAAAAAGCTGTCATGACTTGTTTCTAACTAGCCTCCGAAGAAGCGCATCTACGCATGCGCGAAACGCGTCAGGCGTTTACAACTGTGACCTTGTTACCTAACCACTGTTGGATTGTACAATAAAACTGCTTGTTTTCAGCATAATTAACGTCTGAGTTGGTTTCATTCCTTTGTGACTTTTTGTTCCATAGCGGTTGGGCATACCGCTTTTTTCAGCTCCACTCACTTGCTACTTTCACCTGGGACTTTGAGCTGGATTCCTGTCCCTAAACCCCCCCCCCCACGCCATACCATTTGGGTTAGCCTTGTAACGTCACGGGTGACGCACTGAGGAAACACTTTCACGCCGGATCTCTCTGCTGCACGCCAAGAAGGACACACAGACTGCACCCCCCCGGAAGGGTTTCATCGCCAATCCGAGGTGAAGTACAGCAGTGTGCCCAGGCACCCCACCAGACCAGTGGAGGGTAAGAGATGACCGCAGATTGATTTCAATAGTGACTGTACACTTCTGGTCACCCGTGACTATTAGGCAGAAGCGGGGTATACTTTGGGACTTTTTACTTGGGACAGTGTGCTTGGAATTGCCCAGAGTGACTTTACTGCATTGACTTCTGGTCCTACACTGATACGGATACTATTGGGACCTTACACATATATCCCCCCTTTAGTGGGTCTCTCGATATACGCCTTGAGTACCCAGGGGATTTAACTTTCTGAACATGTTTTGCAATTTGGATAATTTATCATTAAAACTGTCAATGTTGCAAAAAGAGGGAGTGATAGAGACCTTTTATTAGCCAAAAGGGAGGTATTCTGGATATTCCAGTTACAAATTAGACAACCAAAAGGTCTCAATTCAGAATACGACCTTATCAATTTATGGAACTAAAATACTGATAAGTTCAGCTAAAGTTTTTTATTTAAATGTGTTTATTGAGAATCTGTTTACAACACATAGAATTGCAGTTCAGAAATATATCACAAACATAGTTGAGTCAGATTCACAGTTTTGCAACTTAACAATTAAAATGGTGTTAACAATATAAAATTAACCTTTTGTCACTGTATTTAGCTGTTTATTTCTCCGCAGTAGGATTAGTTAGTGTAAGAATATGTAAGGGTATGTGTATGTCTGGTCTGATTGTTGTACCAAGACTTTAATGAGTCTATTTCTAGTGTTTGTCCTCTACTGCTTCCTCAAGATATAAGGTGAGTTATATTGTGCTCCTTTTTTGTGAGGTTGTTAGAGTATTTTTGGGTGTATTGGTCCCACGATGCTTGAGTTTCAATAAATGTATATCTTTTACCTAGTTTAAAGGATCTGTACTCCTCTAGTTTTATAAGTTCTGTAACTTTTTTCTTCCACATTACTAAGTCGGGAACATCCTGTGATTTCCAATTCCTGGGATACTCGTGCACTATTTGCTATGATTCGAAAGAGAATGTGTGCGTGTTTGGAAGGGAATTTAAAAGATTTGTTCAGAAACCAAATTAATGGGTCAACTGGGGTAGTTGTCTGAAGAAGCTCTTTGGTTTCTTTTATTATATCTCACCAATATTGGTTTATCTGTGAGCCCCACCACCACATGTGGCCAATACCGCTTCCCATATTGCCGCATCTCCAACAGTGGTTGCTGGTTTTGGTAAATAACTGATGCATTGTTCTGGGGGTTAAATGCCAGCAGTGTAGGATTTTATAGTTAATTTCTAGGATAGAGGAGGAGATGGATGATGTTTTAGTATTGTTAAAGATGTTATCGGCTATTTGGGGTAGTATTATGGTTCCTAACTCTTTTTCCCAGATTTCCATGAAATATGGCAGATTGCCCGGGGGAGGTTGTAAAAGTATTTTATAGATTATTGATAGGGAGTGGTGGATAGGGATATTTGATATGTAGAGCTTTTCTATGTTGGTAAGTGAGCGTGTCATATTTTTAGTTGTCATATTTTTTTTAGTTTGTTTGTGTGTAGTTATATAATTGTGTAGTCTCCTATATAAAAACCAATTGATCGCCCAAGTGTATTCCTTATCTATTAATTGATTTTGGGTGCAAATGAGTTTGTTTGTCGAAATGTGATGTATTGATATGTCTGTTTTTTTGGATTCTAATGTATTGAGAAGTCCCGTCTTGTTTAGAGGGGATTCAGCATTGTCTAGAAGGGAAGTTAGAGGCCCTGGTATTGTCAATAAGTAAGGATTTTTCTTGTTTGCAATTTCCCATTGCCTGAGTGTTTCTTTTGTAATGGGGTTTGCAACTGTTTTAGTTATGTTTAGATATTCTGGATTCCAGCATACACGTGAGAGATTTATACCCTAGCTGATTTTGTTTTCTAGAGGGACCCATCTCTTCAGTTCACCATGCATTTTCCAGTCCATAATTCTTTGGAGGAATATGGATGATCTATATGTTTCTAGGTCTGGGACCCCCAGTCCTCCTTGGATTTTAGAAATTGTCATGGTTTGTTTATTGAGTCTGGGAGGTTTTCTATTCCATATAAAGGAGCTGATCAATTGTTGCATTTGTGTTATGTATCGATGGGGCAGGGGGATAGGAAGCATTTGCATTACGTAAAGGAGTCAGGGAAATATATTAATTTTAATGGTATTAATGCGTCCTATCCAGGAGAGTAGTTTAGAGTTCCATGAAGAAAGATTGCGTATGATTGCCACATTAATTGGTTTGTAATTTCATCTATAAATGCCATCTATATTATTAGTTAGGTGAATTCCTAAGTATTTTAGAGATCCTTGGCACCATTTAAATGGGCTGAGTTTTTTAGCTTCTATTTGGGGTGTTAGGGATAAGCCTAGGATCTCAGATTTAGTTTGATTTACTAGGATGTTTGTTAACTTATTGAAGGTGCTTAGCTCTGATTGTAAATTAGTTATTGATTTTTCAGGGTCGGTAAGGGAGAAGAGAATGTCATCGGTGAACAAAGACACTTTGTATTCATCGTTGTCTATTTTAATGCCCGGAATCTCCGGGTTTTCTCTAATCTTTGTGGCAAGTGTTTCAATCATGCAGATAAACAGGAGAGGGGATAAGGGACAGCCCTGTCTAGTACCATTAGAGATTAAAAATGGTGAGGAGAGTATACCGTTAAGTACTATCCGCGCGCTGGGAGATGAGTATAGTGCAAAAATACCTCCAGGCCTCAGGGTAGCTCTTAAGAAAAGCCAGTTAACCCTGTCAAAGGCCTTTTCAGCGTTGGTAGATAACAGTACTGATGGGATATTTTTGTTTCTGGAATGCCAAATTAAGTGTAGATTCCGTACTGTATTATGCTTTGCCTCTCGACAAGAGATGAAACCAACTTGGCCCCTATGTATTAAACTAGGTAGTAGTAAATTTAGCCTGTTAGTTATCATTTTGGCAAATATTTTTATATCAGAATTTAGTAAGGATTTGGGTCGATAGTTAGACACCTGGTTAGGGGGCTTGTTTGGCTTGGGGATTACCCTTATATGTGCTTGGAGGGCTGAGGGATGGAATGATCTATTATCTATGCTTTGGAAATAATCTAGGAGATAGGGTGTTAGAGTCTCCTTAAACAGGGAGTAATAAGTGTTTCCGAATCCATCAGGGCCTGGGGATTTTCCAGTAGGCAAGGAGGAAATAGCTTGTCCTTTTGTTCTGATAAAAGGGTGGGCAGGTTTAGTGAGCCAAGATAGTTCTGGATCCCTTCTGGGCTAGGGTCAGGGTGTTCATATTGTACAATTTCTCGTAATAACTTTTAAATGCATTGGCTATGTCTTTAGAGGATGAATATAGTTTACCGTTATTATCTTGTATATTAATAATTTAATGTTTATGTATTTTCTTTCTAAATTGTCTAGCTAGTAGTCGCCCTTGCTTGTTTGCCCCTTGTAAAATGTTTTTTTAAGGTATAGAGCTTTCATCTTTACCTCTTTGCCTAAAAAGGAGCGTAGTTGGTTCTGTTTGTGTTCAATACTAACGGAGAAGGATTGATTTTTGGGAAATAATTTATGGATGTCTTGAAGTTTGGTGAGGCCCACTAGGAGAGATTGAAGGTATGTTTGAGCTTGTTTTCTTTTGGCTGCTTGTGTGGCAATAAGTTCTCCCCTGATGACACATTTATGGGCGTTCCATATATTTTGAAACTCCATGTCAGTCGTATTGTTTAGTCTGAAATATTCCGTTATGGATTTTTGAATTTGGATATGTATGAGGGGGTCTCTAATCAGTGGGTCATTGAGTCTCCATACTTTGTCATATGTGTGAGATATGGGCCAATTAAGTTTGCAACTAATCATAGCATGGTCCAACCATGTTAAAGGGGGAATTATCTGTATGTTTAACGATTGCTAAACTAGTGACATCTACAAGTATATAGACAATTCTTGTGTAGATTTGATGAGGGTGTGAATAAAAGGTGCAATCCCTCATTGTGGGGTAGTGGAGTCTCCATGCATCATGTACCGCTAGCTTTGTCAGTGCAGATTTGATTAATTTTAGGGATTTTGTTGGTACTGAGGATGTTCCTGAGGAACAATCATTATTGGGGTCTAGTGCCAGATTGAAGTCTCCTCCAATTATTAGGCTGCCTTTAACTAGTTCTGGTATCTTATTGCTTAGATGTTGGTAGAAAATGTGAGATTCAGTGTTGGATGTGTATATGTTAACGATTGTTATTGGGCGATGGTAAAGTATCCCTGTTAGTATGACATTCTTCCCCTCCCTATCTCTATTTATGGCAGTTTTCTTATAGGGTATGGATTTATTAATTAGTATACCTACTCCTTTGCATTTAAGTGTGTGTAGTGTATGCTAGATATGCCTGTCCAATTTTCCGGAATGACACTTTAGGCTCATGTCCCTTTTTAAAGTGGGTCTTCTGTAATAAGACTATATTGCTTTTGTTTCTTTTATAGTCCCTAATGGCCATGGTTCTTTTTTGGGGTATGTTTAGCCCTTTAACATTGTGGGAAATTATATTTATATTTGTAGGGTTGTCAGACATTGTGTTGGTAGGGAAGTGGTGGTGACTCAACTGACACATCAGACCAGTAATCGTTAACTGTGTTTGCGGAAAGCTTAATATCTAGGAGAATAAAACGAGATATGTGTGACACATCAAATAGAACAGTACAAAAATAATAACTGAGGCAACAAAGATACATAACAATACAAAGACATAAACAAAAATAGAAAAAAAAACAAAAACAAGTAATACATGCATTACATTCTTCATGCACCATAATGATAATATGGGGAGAGAAGTGGTGTCAATCTTCCTCTCATATTAACAGTTAGGGTTATAACTATATTGGTTACCTAGGCTAGGAACCCATTGAGAACAAGGTAATTATTGTCAGCTATCAGGGTCATAAAGCTCGTTATGTGAATCCTAGGGTACATTCTATAGTTTAGGGCAATTGGTATGCTTAGATTAACCTTTTCTATAAGACAGGATGTGAATATACCATAATCAATGATGTGGCTACTGATAAGGTTATCCCTTTGTTACCCAAGCAGACCTCTTGTCCCCAACAAGTGATTTAAAATGTAGGTAACAAGAAACACAGCAAGGCGGTTATTCCTCCAGTGTCCCGGTGAATGTGCAGGTTGTCAAGATTATGATCTTGATTCTTCAGAGATGAGCAGGCCGGTTTTCCTTCTTTTCGGTAGCACTCTGTTCCAATGAGGTCTTTGCTCTTTAGGGTCAGAAGGTCCTTCTTGGGGATGAGGAGGGAGCAGGTTCAGTGCATTATTTGTAGGTACTGTAAAGGTATTGTTCAGGTGTTTTGCCAGGCTGTCTAAGTCATTATAGTTTCTATAAACACACTGGGTGCCATTATGTGACACAATGAGGCTAAAAGGAAACCCCCGGCTGAACTTCATGCTGTTCTCTTGCAATGTCTTTGTGATGAATTTAATTTATTTTTATCTCTGAATGGTATAGGGGCTTTGGTCTTGATATATCTGTATGGAGTGTCCTTGGTAATTAATATATTGCCTGGATCTTGCTGCTTGCCCTATTTAATCTTTGGTAGTATACCTCAGGACAGGAATCAAACAATTATGTCTCTTGGAGACACTGGCGGTTTAGGTGGTGGTCTTAGGGCTCTATGTGCCCTGTTAATATCTTCATTCAATACAGGTGAAGATTGGGGAGAGAGTTGTTGGATGTCCTCTGGTAGTCCCCTGAACCTCAGGTTATTTCTTCATCCTCGGTTATCTAAATCTTCGACCTTATCTTGCAGGGTTTGCATCATGGAATCACGTATAGACAGTTGTTGGGTGTTGGAGCTAACTTAATTATTCAACGTGTCCTGTCCCTCTTTGAAGTATTCAATTTGTGAGTCTAGCTCATTGAGGTCTTTCTTGAGATCTTTCATCTCTTCTTTTATAAAGGATTTTAAAGAATCCAAGTCTGATTTAGATGATAGGCCTGACAATTGGGCCTGTATCGTCATGAAAGGGTCTTGCTGATAAGCGGTGGCTCTGTTAGAGGGGAGCATGGTTTGCGTGTCTTCTATCGGGGAGTTGTCAGCTACTAAGTGTTCTGTAGTTTGAAAAAGAGAAGTAACTGAGGGCTCTGATGTTGCGGACTTGATGTGTGTCCGTTTTTTGTGACTTTTTTGCTGCCATCATGGAGGTGCTCAGGTTACTTAGATATGACTGTTCCGTATAGCCGTTATATACCAATAGTAGGCTACTAAAGCTATGTTGTCGCCTGTGTTGTAGTCTTTTATATAATTCCCTTTGCCCCTTTTTCTTGCAGTGTGAGGTTTTGCTAGGTTTTGGGTTAGTGTAGTGAGCAGAGTTTATGTCCGATATGTCCGATATGCAGCTCTAGCTTATATCTGTGGTGTTCTCTACTGGGTAAGGTGGTTTGGAGGTGTTATTATGACCTTGTGGCCCACTACTCACACTGATTTGCAGCGGTTGTTGTCGGCTGGTGTGGCGCACTCTGATATTATGCTGCTTGATGACGCAATAGAAGATCCGTGATCCTGTATATTTGGTGGCAGGTCAGCTGTGGGTTGGTGATGGACTGTGAGTCCCTCTATGTCCCACTTCTTGCTCAGTGTGTATCACTCCTCTACAGCCATAGATGTGGTAGGCCGCGTTAAGATGGTGGCTGAACAAGTTCCGCTGTGAATGGTGGCTCCTTTTAGGCGTTTGGAGATTCGATTCACCTCTTAAAGTATGCCCAATAACAGTGCGGTCGTAGTGCTGCGTTTTGGCGAGTTTTGGGATCCATTGGTCCTTTTATTATTATTTATTATTCTTTATTTATAAAGTGCCAACAGATTCCGCAGCGCTGCCCATGGGTACAAGGATAACAGTACAATGGAGAAACAATACAACAAAATTTTACAAAAAAAAAAACAGGGGGAATTGAAGGCCCTATTCCAGTGGGAACTTACAATCTAGATGGTAGGATGGGAAACAGGAGGTGGGGACTGCAAAGGTGAGAATGATATTAGTGAGGAGATAGAGGCAGCTGTTAGTTAAGTGAAGTTAGTATGTTAATAAGTCGGGTGATAAGCTTCCCTGAACAGAAAGG
>CAJPDP010216102.1:0-18492 GCA_905336975.1 Bombina variegata variegata | reverse complement strand
TATATATATATACATGTCTAATGATGTTTATATATATATATATATATATATATATATATAAGATAAGAGGAATCGGGGAAAACAACTCAAAGCAACGTAATTTATTCAAAATTTAGTGACAGCGTTAAAAGCAAATATGGAATCAAGCATAGGGTCAATAAGAGCTGCAGGTGGGCATCAGTCTTACGCGTTTCAGCTCCTATGGAGCCTTACTCATAGACAATAATCAGCCTCTCATTTATATTTAAATACACAATCCTTATTTTCAATTGGATACTGCAGCCCTCACATACTGACCGATGGTAAGCTAAATGAACAGACACAACACTCTCTTTCCATTTTGATGCTAGAACTTGAAAAAAAGCTACAATTTGTAAATTCAAAAGAATATTATTTGTGCATACTATGCCTAATTCTGGACATGAATATGTTCCAATGCATCTGTATGAGGGAATTTGTACCTGGGGTAATGATGAGAAAAAATAATATTAAAACTAAAACCCTAAACGTAATATGGATGTACAATAAAGAAAAGGAAAAAAGTGATTAAATACTAATTGAAAACTAAGCACAAACATGATTGGTAGAAAATAACAAACTTAGACTGGGAATGCATGCACTGTATACTATATTTAAGCAAATTTTCTTGATTAAGTATTATGTGTATGAATTGTGAATTGTAAATGTATTGGCAGAGGGAGAGACCTAGGATTAGCTCTTAAGACTTAGACAGGTATTTGAGTATTGTAAAGGCTTAATGCCAAAAAGTGGGGAAGGTGTATAAATCCCTTAGAAGACTTAAGAATGACCTCATACTCATGCCTAAAAATCTGATGAGGTAATACTAAAACTGTAATTCTAAGTCATAATTGAAAATGTCTAAAACAAAGGCCTCTCACCAGTGTCAGCCCCTATTACCAATGGTTAATGAGATCAGTCTCAATGTTTAAACCAGAGGGCTGCCTTGTCCCCAGAGAAAATATCCAGTATGCCTTTTTTTTATAGAGGTCTCTGGTCCTATCGCCTCTTGGTTTCCTCCTGATCTTGTCTATGACCATCCAAGTGAATCTATTTACACTCTTGCAATGTGCATCAAATAAATTTATAGCTGCCCCAGTGGCATGATGGCCACGTTCAATGTCATTTATGTGAGCACGTATTCTCTCCATCACCTCACGTGAGGTACAGCCGTGATCACATAAATGACAAAAGAAGACTTACAATTTGTGAAATGATGGTGTGAATAGATCTTTTCTGTAGTTACTGACTGAAAAACGTTACCCACTATAACATGACCACAGGCTTTGCAAGAGCTTTAGCCACATCTGTAGTGTCCTTTTTGGGATAGCCAACTACTTTTTGCCTCTGGCTTTCTAAGCATAGATGGGGAAATAATATTCCCAATTGTTGCATTACGTCTGGGTACACAGAAACATCCATCTCTGATCTCATCCTTCAGGTCGCCATCCGCAAATAAAATTGGCAGATTTTTGTGCACTATATTACATACTGAGTAGTATTGAGAACTGTATGTGGTTAAGAAAGTGGGCCTATCCCTGGATATCTCTTTTTTAGGGGTCTCCTCTAGTAATTGTTCTCTGTTTTTGTATTTAACATAATTGAATGCTCTAAGGACAGTGTCTATATTATATCATCTTTCACAGAATGTATCTGTCAGGAGAATGCTCTCACGAGAGAAGCTGGTCAGCATTGGAACAGTTCCATTTCAATCATAGGAACTGTCCCTTCGCTATGACATAGCTCATGTGTTTAGGATGGCAGATTCACGCGTGCAAAAATGTATTTGAGTCTATCGGCTTACTGTATAGTGATGTACTAATCCTATTCTCATCTGGAATGCCTATCAACATTACACCCAAGTAAGGAATTCTATTAGTATCAAATGATGAAGTGAAACTCAGTCGCACATCATTATTGTTAAGATAACCAACAAAAGCCTCATTACTCTCCTCTGTACCCGACCAAATGAAGAGCAGATCGTCAATATATCTTTTGTAATCTTTGATTGACGATTGGAAAGGGTTCTGATCTGCATACACATGCGTGAGTTCCCACCAGCCCATAAATATATTTGCATAGGCTGGGGCAAATTTTGCTCCCATGGCCGTCCCACACTGTTGCAGATAAAAGAGCCCTCCAAACTCAAAATAGTTATGTGTTAGTAGAAAATCTAATACATCCAAGATATAAGTAACCAATTCTGCAGAATAATTACCAAACTTCACCATGTCTATTGTTAGCCAACCCATGTTGGTATTCCATTCGTAACTATTCAATAGCTTTAAGATATGTTTAGTATCCCTTAGTAATGACGGTAGTTTATAGACTATTGGTTGCAGTAGTGATTCAAGCCAGTTGGATACATTTTCATAAAGGGACCCTAGGCCGGAGACTATTGGGTGTCTCTTCACTCCCACTAAGGACTTGTGGACCTTCGGGAGGTGATGGAAAATAGGAACCACTGGGTGTTTAACAACAAGATAATCAAAGGTATAATCATCACAAATGCCTAATTCCTTTCCATCATCAAGCAGATCAGGAAGTTGGGCTCTAAATTGGTTAGTTAGATCACCTGACAATTTCATATAGACATCACTGTCATTTAGTTGCCTTTCTGCTTCCAACACATAGTAGGATTTATCT
The DNA here is from genome assembly GCA_905336975.1 of Bombina variegata variegata. NCBI lineage: Eukaryota > Metazoa > Chordata > Amphibia > Anura > Bombinatoridae > Bombina > Bombina variegata. Next base: position 15,828 of record CAJPDP010216102.1, on the reverse strand, counting down.
AATATCACTATGTGCTAATGTATTTATATGTGTATGTATGTTTTACAGACATATATACCCATATAAACACATTACTATATATGTACACATATAGATGTTTATATATGATTGCATTGGAGCATTTTACCGTTAAGTAGATGAAAACATGTAAAATAATATTTATGCAATATTCCTATTTGATAAAGGTTTTAACTATGTATTAAGTGTAAATATTTCACATTATAATGCTCTGCACAAAGCAGAATATGTTCTATGTATTTATAAATAGATATTCCTATACTGTATATATCTGTATATATCTATACCTATATATAATCATATATATATATATATATAGGTATAAATATATTTGTTTAAAAAAACATCACATATATGTAGAAATATTAATTTATCAATAAATAAAACATATTCCGTTATGTAAAGAACATTGGAATATGAAATATTCATATTTTCATGTTGGGTTTCCGCTAATGAGAATATGTCATGGTGTTTGCGCGAGAGAGTGGGTGTTAAGGTTTTTTCAACTTTTTTTCTCCATTGACTTGACTATGGGAAATGCAAAAACAACATCGCAATTTTCAAATTTTGACTTTAACTATGATTTGGGTTACCACTGGGGGAAAAAAGTTTACTTTCAACTTGTAATATGAGTGTAGTCTGACTAGCGCAAAAATTTAAATCCTAGCAGAGTTTTCGCTGTAGCAAAAACGCAAAATGTTTCTCCACAATATAGTCCTTTTTGTTTAAACATAACTTCAACACAAAAGATCTATTTTGCTTCAGACTGGAGAAAATATCTTTGGCAATAAGAGGAGGAAACATAGAAGAAGCTTTATTACAAGCAGAATGTAAATGGATATATCTAATGGATTCAGTCAATCCAAGAGGACTCAATGAAAATAATAACTTCTATGTTTTTCTTCCTAAATAACGCACATGATGTTATAACTTTAAATCTCATGAATCTGAGAGGAAAATAATTTTTGTGTTTTTTCTATTTTTTTGTATCTTTGAATTTAATATGACATTTGTATGAACATCCAGTAATGTAGAATTAGAAAGAAACATATTAACCTTAACATGAACGAAGATGGAACAAGTTATAGTAATTCAGATTTTTGGAAAAGATTAATGCATATATTGTTTTTCAGCGTGAACTTAATAGAAGTTATATAAATATCAAGTTCTATAAGTGTAATCTTAAAATAAATGACAGACATATATTTGTATTGAATGTCCCTATTCTGCTCCTGTGGAAATATATTCCAATACAGACATAAATTATTATAAAACAATCAAGAATGACCAGCAAGCATCAGTGGTTATTTAAATATAAGTATTACTCTTTACCAATGGAATTTGTAGAATTACTAGAAATATGCTTCAAATTTGAAACAATACCAGCAATTATTAATACGATTTAATAACAATTACTATTATCATTAGCATTATTAATCATCACTATTTAGTATTATTATTTTTTTACTTCACATTGCCCAAGTATTGCACGAAGGCATCAGTACTATTTTACATCTTCTTTTCACCTACTCAACACTGATTATAAAATCATCATGAAGTTTATCACTCACATTTTTTTTTCAATGTATTTTATTTTAAAAATAAATAAGTAACATTGCAGCCATCGGTGCAAACACAATATATTGACATAAAGCAAAGAACAGAAGTACATAAGATATCAGAAACAGTGGCGGTATCACCCTTATCTGGGCAAGAACACCACCCTTATTGCAAATTTTACAGTATCTTGAGCGTAAGTAGTTGTTCCCAAGGGGAGAAGGGGGGGAGAAGGGGGGAGGGAGGCAGTATATGGGTAAGGGGGAAGATCAGGGGAGCCCAATAGGGGGCTTCTGGTAATCCAGGAAGAGTATATGAAGTATGACGGGAGTAGTTGACAGTGTACTCTGAGTAGCAGGGGACAGGAAAAGACCAAGTGTAACCCTCCAGACACAAGACAGTGAGGGGCCCTATATATCTATGTTCGGAGACCAATGTGTATCAAACTTGGATTTCCAATCAGCCCAGATCATTTCAAAAAAGTCTATTATTCCGGAGGAGAAAAAGATATTCTTCTCCATGGCATACATGTAAGCCATGAGCCTGGTTATGTCAGACCATGGGGGGGTGTTGTCGTCTTCCAGGATCTGGCTATTGAGAGTTTAACCGCTGAGAACAAATAGATACCAAAATATCCTTGGTACTTAGGTAATCCACAGGTACCGATATGTAGTAAGGCTGTTTCCGGAGTTCTAGGTAACGCTATCCCCAAATCAGATAAAAGGGAGAAGCAAGCGCTCCAGAGTGGCTTAATCTTGGGACAACTACACCAAATATGGGTTAAATACCCAGTCTGACCACATTTCCTCCAACATAAAGGTGTGGATGTTGGGAATATTTTAGCTAATCTAGTTGGGACATAGTACCAATGAGTAAGGATTTTAAATTATGTCTCATAAATAGTGATACAGTGTAAGGCTTGTTTTGTGAGTGTGAATGTAAGCTGCCAGTCTTCCTTAGATTGGATATATTAAGTTTTTGTTCCCATTTTGCTATGTGAGAGGTTTTATCATCTGGTACGGCGCCATCCATTAAGCTATAATAAATAGACATAGGTGTCCACAGTCTAATTCCCTGTTTCCACCTAGTTTCCCACCTTGTAAGTTGTTGGTTTAAAGAGGGACGAACCCCCCAGCTTGAAAGTAAGCTTATTACTCTGGTGTGTTCAAAGGATAAGTAGGGTGGAATTTGAGCGGTAGTATCAAGTTGGTCTAAAGTGATGAATGAGTCTTTATGTGTAGAAGACCACATGTCCGCCACACTCACAACACCCAGTCTTGTCCACATATTAGCATGTGAGTCAGGCAGTCCCGTCAGAAGTCCAGAAATAGAGGTGATAGGGGAGGGATGGGGCGCTATGTGTTTGTAGTGCCTAAGGTGTTCCCAAATGGACAGGCATTCATTAATTATAATATTCTCTACTGCTAGGGTCTGCCTGCAATGTGGAGGAGTCCATATTAGCTTGTTCCTGGGATCTCCACTTACTGTTGGAGTTCTTAACGCCCCATTGGGAAATGTGCGTAAGCATCGCCGCATCAAAGTATCTAGTTATGGATGGGGAGGCCGCCCCCCCCATTTTCTTTTGGATATTGAAGGGTCTTGTGTGCAATTCTAGGAGGTTTGCCCTGACATATATATCTAGTGATTTCACTTTGGAATTGGAGTATGATGTGTTTGGGTACCCGGATAGGGAGACACCTAAATAGGTAGGTTAACTTTGGGAGGAAGCTCATCTTAATTGCAGCTATTCTCCCTAGCCAAGAGATCGATTCATAATTCCAATCGTGTTTTAGGGATCTAAGTTCTGAGAGAAGAGGTTGGTAATTAGTTTTCCCAACAGTTGAAATATCATGTGATAGCTTAACTCCTAAGTGTGTGAAATGAGAGGACTTTATGATGAACTTATATGTATCTTGAATATGTGTGGCCACTTCAACAGGAAAACCTCACAGATAGATCTCTGTTTTATATTGGTTGAGCTTAAAATGAGACATACTACCAAACCTCTCCAGAATCTCCAGAAGTCTGGGTATGGTTTGTAGTGGTTTAGAGGAGAATATTGTGGTGTCGTCAGCAAAAAGTGCAACCTTATGGGTCGTTCCGAGTATAGTTACTCCCTCGAGTACTTTATAATTTCTAATTTGGACTGCCAGGGGCTCTAACGCCAATGCAAACAGTATTGGGGAGAGGGGACACCCCTGCCGTGTCCCGTTAATGATTGAAAAGGGGGTAGAGTTAAATCCCACTCCCTTAATCGAGGCTGAGGGGTGAGAGTAAAGAGCTTTAATGGCCAGAATAGTTTTTTCCGGGAATTGAAAAGTACTCAAAACCTGCCACAAGTACTCCCATCGTACATGATCGAATGCTTTCTCAGCGTCGAGGGAGATTACTGCTATGGGTCTGTTTAATCTGAATATTTAACAGTCGCCTAGTATTATCCGGTCCCTCTCTTCCTGGGATGAAGCCCACTTGATCGGGATCTATAAGATCCGGCAATAAAGTAGATATTCGATTTGCAAGGAGTTTGGAATAGATCTTAATATCTGAGTTAATCAGAGAGATAGGTCTATAGTTTGTACAAAGCGTGGGTATCACTCACATTTTATAATACAATTATTTTGTGTGCATCATTTACATAATGTATTGCACCTTATTATTATCACTTAATATGTGTGGTATTTTAATTCTATGTGAGATGTAAGACGCTATACAAACTATAGTCAACTCCTCCCCCTGTGATGAGGTCACACTAAGCCTCCGTGAGCAATTTCGGATAGCTGCACGCTGAGAAGGTGAGAAGGGAATAAAGTTGAAAAAATTATAAGATAGGAGCACCTAAGGCATAAAAAATGCTGCTGTTAATACAGTTTATCCCTCCAATTAAACCAAATGTATTTCAAGAACAGGTGTGTGATTAGCAGTGCTAAAAAAGCTCGGATTTAATATATATCTCTCTCAAATTTCAGTTTATAACTGCGTTATTAATGTATAAAATATTAAATATTAAAAACAAAAAGTCTAATAACAATCAAACATTCAATATAGGGACGTCTCCCAGTAAAAACAATAGTAGCAGCAACAAAATAGTTACACAAAAAATGTGGCAGTAAAAAGTCAGTTTGACAAATGCTATTTAGCAAAATGTATCAAACACTCCGGTTTATTGGGGAGATTAGGTTAAACTTGCTGGCAGATAATATGAGGCAGTTCACAATCCCCTCTGTGGATCTCCACCGCGTCCAGAGGGATGGTACAAATATGGATAAGCGTTTACCTTTATTCGTTTCCCCTCAGCGGGGGGAGTAAAAGGATAGTGGAGAAGAGGTACCTGTAGTTGAATCAAAATCTTCAGTCGAGGTATCTATATTACCCATTTGTCTTTTTCTCCTTAACCGTGATTCAGCTCTGTATTTGCGAGACTCCGGTAGCAAGTGTGTGGACACCTGACTCCCCTCTATGCATCAGAGGTCGGAGGTCATGTTGCAATCTAACTGCTTTGAATGACAGCAAACTTTTATGCTGTAAAATCTTCTCAAGGTTCCAACTTTGGATAGCAAGAAGCGATGTATTAAACGTTTCCTCTTCTGTGTATCCTAGGCGCCTTAGGAGAGGAGTTTTTGTAGGTGTAATACAGTCGCAGAGATTGGTCTAACAACTCAAGGTGAGAAGGGGCCAAGCAGAACTGCTTGGATACATACCGTGAGGACAACGGAGCCCCTCTGCACCATAGCAGTTGTGCCTGGAGTACAGATGGCTTGGGCTCAGCACCGGGTAGCAGGTACCAATTTGTATTCTTATGGGAGGGAGTTCTTGGACAGACGGGTGACACTCCAAGTATTGACACAGACGATATTGGTCTAAATACTGACTTCCCTCTTTGAACATTGCTATGCAAACTATAGCATACCTGCTACTGTTACCATTTTGTTGCACTGGTAACAATTTCTATATTATTTTGATACGCAGCTTTCACCCTTTTTAAATAATAGGTTTTTGGACAAATCACAGGCATTACACGTATTCCTAAATTTCTTTTTTTCTCAAATCAAATGTACAACATATCAGCAGTATCGACAAATCCTTATTGTGGTTGGCCATTAAAAATGATTGACAATGAATTCTTCCAATGAAAATGGCAGAATGATTATTGACAGTGCAAATGATCAATCCATAATGTTTTAAATAGTTTTTTTACACTGAAAACCAAATGTCAATATTTATTACTGCAAACCGGGAAAGGGATTATAGAGAAAGACAACCTCACATAACACCACTTTGAGGCAAATAATAAACTTTTATGAAATTAAACCTCACTGATTTCTGACTAATAATATCACTTGGTTGATGATTGGCAGATTTATTAGCCAGTTGGCTTCAGCAAGACCCTATAAATTCCCATAAGAACCATGGCAAAGCATCCGTCAGTTTCATTTGTGTGTTTTCTCTAACATTTTAAATAGGATAATGGGACCTTATAAAAGGGGAATCAATGAGCAATGATTTTGAGAACTAATGATATTTATATGATGGATATTTCAACGGTAATTTACCTAATATACTAGGGTTCTATTATAATCCTGACATAACAAATGAAAGGGGATATAGAGTAAAGCCCAATGTAATGAACCTATAGTTGTACTAATCATATGTATTGCCACAGAAAAACATAATATTGTCAGACGAATAAATTAGGACTCAACACATGATCTTCATATGTTTACCTTACCCCTGTCAGATCTCACTATTAAACTTGTTATAGTGTTTTAATCTCTTCTTTTTATCAAGAATTTTATTAAAAGTTAAGTTTCAATCATATCATTGTTAAATGATTAATATGAAAGCAACATCAAGAGTGCAATTTTTGGTATTTTTTTTTCTAGTTCTTAACTGTAATCGATTTTCCATAATGTTATTATACACTGCACCCCATCCTTAATTAATAGTAGACAATTATTTAATTGTTATTTCTTGATACACAGAAGATGTTTAAAAAAAATGAAGTAGTGCCATTGGTCTCCCACACATCCTGATGCTTCCAGGTGCTCAAGTTCCATTTGGTCATATATACCCTCTTTCTGAACCAGAACTCAAGCTTTTAAAAAAGGTTCATAAGACCATCTATTTCTCCTGCTATTCTTTGTGGATAAAAATATGGCGGTTTTTAGCTTTGTATTGATTATAGGGCATTGAATGAAGTAACAATAAAAAAAAGCCTTTGCCTTTGACACCTGAATTGTTAGAAAGATTATGAGATGCACCTATTTACAGCAATATAGATCTTTATGGAGCCTATAATCTGATGAGAATCAGAGAAGGGGATGAATGGAAAACCACATTCGTTCAAGGTATGGGTATTACAAATACCTAGTGATACTCTTTGGCTTATGCAATGCCCCAGCAACTTTTTAAACATTTATTAACAATATACTCAGGGACATATTGGACATATTTGTTGTCTTTTATCTGGATGATATCCTGATTTACTCTACTTCACTGCCAGAACATCCTGTCACAGTATACACAGACCATTGCAGCTTGTGATACTTGAAATCTGCATGTTAAAACCAAGACAAGCCAAATGGGCTCTTTTTTTAGCAGATTTTATTTGATCATAACATATAGGCCTGGTTCTCATAATGGCAAGGCTAATGCTCTTTCTTGCATGACAGAAGAATTACGCATACCTAAAGAAGAACCCAAACCAATATTATATCAAGAGTGTTTTCTTGCTACTGTACATTCAATTTGGAATAAGATTAAACAGAGCAGTACTATTGGAGACATACCAGATATAGTGCCACCATTGGCACTGTATCACAAGATGGGATCTATTTATACAAAAATAAACCTTTTGTTCCTCCTTCAGTCATTATTGACAGGCTTCAGTGTCATCACAATACTCCGCTAGTGGCCATGGTGGAATAAAAAAGACCAAAGACCTAATTACCAGTAATTTTTGGTGGCCATCTCTCACTAAAGATGTAACAACATATATAATTGCTTGTTTGGTATGTGCCAGATCTAAAGGTTCCCATAAAAAACCTCAAGGGTTGCTAAAACCATTACCCATACCTGAAAGCTCATGGACTTTATAGTAGAATTACCTAAATCCCAAAGGTATGATATGTTACTAGTGATAGTAGACCGTTTCACTAAAATGGCACATTTTAGACCTAGCAAAGGCATTCCTTCATTTAAGCAGACTGCTCTTTTCATCCAAGAGATATTCATATGGCACGGAATACCTGAGTCTATAGTTACAGATAGAGGCACACAATTCACCTCTAAGTTTTGGACTTCCTTCTGCCAAGGGTTACATATTTAGACATCATTATCCCCTGCCTTTAATCCAGAAACCAATGGTCAAACCGAATGCACAAACCAAACTTTAAAACAGTATATGCGTTGTTTTATATCTCATCTACAAGATAACTCAGGATAGCTGAGTTTGCCTTTAATAATCAAATTAACAGTTCTACAGAAAGTTCTCCCTTTTTTGCTAATTGTGGTTAACATCCTGCAATGTTGCCTGGATCACCTATTTCAACTTCAGTTTCTGAGGCAGATAAACGCATTAAAGACTTAATAACAAATTTTTCAGTTATCAATGGTCAAAGGACAAGAAAGATATCAATATTTTGCTGATCAACATCAAACTCCTACTCCTGATTATAAAATAGGAGACAAAGGAACTGATATTCAAAAGCTTGCTGGCATGGTGAGAAATAACGCAAAATCTTTGGGATTTTTTTAGACCTCATATTTTAATGTAGGAGTCTCTCTTTCACACCAAGAACCCTGCATAGTGAGATAAACAAATATCTACTTCCCATCTGAAACTGCATCCTAGATATATTGGGCCTTTTGAGATAATTAAAATAATATCCCCTACTGCAGTAAAATTATGTCTACCAAATGATTACTCAATATACCTTATATTTCATACATCTTTAATTAAGTCTATGGTTCCTGATCCCGTTTCATAAAGAACGCCTTGTCTGTCTGGACTACGACAAATGGGGGCCAGGGCTGGCAGGGACCAATCCTATAAAAAGACAAGGAATACAATCTGGTGCCAGAGAGTGGGAAAAACACAAACAATTAATTTGAAACAAGTAGTTTGTAACTAAATATCACACCTCTATATTTAATAGAGTTATGGTACAGGCACTGGAGCTTATTTTGCACAGACCTAAATAAAAGTGTATGATTAAGTTGTTTTATTGTGACAGAAGAGGTAACAACTATGCACTTTAGTGAAAGTTACCTCTCTGTCTTTATATAGCCACGTAAGTTATCAGCTATACAGACCGGTGTAAGCGATAGTTTAGTGAGGTGGCTGTTAGATTAGGGAGGTTTTCAGAAATATTTAATTGAACTTTAAAGTACTGATTAGGATAAATCTGAATTGTCAACTCAGAAATAATACACTCTCTGCTCGAAAAGTATCACACTGTAACTAAATAAGAGTTGTTCACATAGATCTTAAAGTATTCCTTGGCAGCTAAGGAGTGAATAGGAGCTGCAGTAGGACAGTTCACTTTAGAGAAATATTATGGCAGGAGTTATGAACAGGAATAAAGCATGCAGTTTCCAGATTGTCACAGATAATGAGAGAGGCGAAGAGATACAGCAGGTGCTACGGATGACTTCAGGAGAATCAGCGGTTACTCTGACAGCAGAAGTGGTCCGGTGCTTTCAGGGAAATTGCTTCGTGATGCAATCAGGTACACGTACTCGGTAAGAGTTTAGGGAAGACTTGAGCTGACGTATGGCTAGAGGAAGTAGTTCTTGCTTCTGTAGCTAAGAATACATTAATCCAGCATGGAACACTGGAAGGAGGAGCCTTAAATAGGGAGGATAAGATCTGCAGTTAAAGTGACAGATCACTAATTATTGACGAATCCTGACACTAAAACTAAGTTGTGACTCATTGGTAAAGCAGCAGCCTAGTCAATTTCAGCACCAACACTGCCAGTTACACAAAACTATACATTGGGTGACCATGTTCTCACCAGTAACAACATTTTCTTTTCTTTTTTTCTTTTTTCAGCCTTTATCTACATAGCCTATTTATTTAAGTATGTAAGATCTCTAAATAAAAAATAACTAAATCAGGGGGCGCTCTCTACTAAATTGGTGAATATATAAACAGCTAAAAGAACAAAAAAACAAAATAAATTAAAACAAAATAAATACAAAATTACATATAATCAGTCACAAATGCATCAAATCAATTGCAAATGCATAAAAGTGATATAAAATGTTGCAACTATAATACAAGTCCAATATATGAGAAGACAGGTCAGAGAAAATCTTATCTCACAGAACGGTTAGTTCATAATTTCCAGATACAGGGTTGCTCTCCTTCTTGATCAGGCTCTAGACATGAATACAAAAGACAATAATATTAGTATCTTTGTATCCAAGATCTCTAAATAGTTTTTATATTTCCTCAAATGTAACTATCACTTTAGCATCCTAGTAAATCTAGGCTAATGAGATTTCTCATGCTAAACTGCATGCTACTAGAATCTGTATAATATAACACAACAAATGAAAAAACAGATTCTTTTCATTAAAATTCATAACTATTGCACCTGTAAACATAGCTTTTCAGATCTGTGAAACATATGTAAATTTATGGATATTGTGCGTTGTATAAATTTTAATATATATATATATTTTACACTATGTAACTTTTTTTAGTGACTATTAAAGTACACTTTGTTAATAGAAACTCTTGCAAAAATGCTCTTTCATCTGTTTTCTTTAATATTTATATTATCCTTTTTAAAAATGAAATACATAAAAGCAAAAATATTAGAGAGAGAATTAAAATACTAGTACATAAAATCTTCAAACAGAAAGTATATCACTGTTAAGCTCTTCTTTATGTAATACAAGCATAAAATTGATTGAAATACTTTCATAAGAGACACAGTAACAAGTCAAATAAAACCTGAATAAGGAATTCAAAAGAAAGAGTGAATATTTTTAGTCCAATTAAATTCAGAGATGACCTGAAATACTTTCTCCTTATGGCTACATGTTCATGATCTTGAATGAAAAGGAAGAAATATCCTTAACAAATTAGCCCTGCTATGGCTAAGGTAGTAATATAGTTTGGTATTTTCAATTAAAATATAATGTGGATGAGTCAGTCATTTAATTATCTTGAAATATTGTGGCTATTCATAAAATAAATCAATGTCCTTAATTGGTAATCAATTGGTCATTGCATTGTCTAGTTTTTGAATGTTTTGCAAAAATGAGTTACTTTCAGTCCATATAATCATTTGGAAATCAAGTCTACCTCAATTTAAATAAGACGTAATTGGGTTTTCATTACCTTGGTCCTACAATCATACATTTCTAGATGACAAAGAAAATATAATTTCTAAAACATTCTTTATCATTTAATTTCCTACTGGGTTCCATGTTATTCAGTCCTCATTTTTATAGGCATGCAATGTGAAATGTATTCAGGGAATCTTTTTTAATGCAAATTATTAATTTTGTTTAATTAATAAGCTGTTTAATTATTGTTAATTCAACTCTGATATTGCTGCAGCCTAGGCCATTAAAAAGAAAATACCAATCTCATTATTCACAAACTAGACTTTTTTCCAAGTATTTTCTTTTAATGAGATACAATTTTGTTTCTAGATTAGATCTGCACACTTTTTATCTTTCCAAAATGTACAAATTTCTGAAGCTTTGTCCCTACTTAATGAACAATAAACTCTTCTCTATTCAATAAAAAAGTATCATAATGCAAAAGTATTGAGGTTAACAAATTCTATCCAGCATTGTTACAGATTCCTATTGCTCTAAAAAATAACAGAGGCAAACTAGAATGGCCTATTTCTTATCAGCTCACTAGAAACAAAAATGAATAACTCCTTTGTTCCCATAAATTTGTGGAGCCTGTACATTCTATAGATTGTATAAATACAAAGTTGACATTGCATCTCAAATTAAGAAGCCCATTACAACCTTTTCCCCATGATGACTACAATTAGAGATGTTTAAAGAAAAGTGTAAAACAGCACTCAAAGTATCCTTAGGGGCATGAAGCTGTGGACCTGCTCCAGCCACCATTATTTAAAATGACACATGATTAAGGATCTATGGTAAATCTCAAATGTTGTTCACAAGCCTAAGACCCTGATGTATTGAATAAAGGTCCATTTTAAAATAATGGTGGCTGGAGCTGGAGTTTGATTTCGTAAATTAGAGATGCTAAACTCTAATTTAAACTTTGACTTAAACTCAATAGCCCCATTCTATTCCATCAGGATTCCCATGACAAAACAACGAATGGCACCTTGAGTGATCTTTAGCTTCTTTTTTAAAGCTATTCTATTTCATTCGAATAATTATTATTTCAACTAGTAAAATCACTCAAAACAACAAATTACAAACTAATTAATTCAGCCAATATTCCTTTAGATGATGCAGATCTTCTTTCAAAAGTGATGTGTTGAATTGAGGTCTTCAGGGTCCAAAGAAGAGTACAATAAATGCATGATCCTGGCAACATTCCTGGATGACCCTTGTATTGCAAAATGGTAAATTAAATACCCCCTCCTAGAAAGATAAACTACATTTTAGATATTTTTATATTTTGTGATATATATATATATTGATATTATGTGAAATATTGTGTAAGAAATACCAACCAAAACATCCAATGGTGTACAGTCAAAATTAAACTTTTTAAACATTCAATTTTAAACAACTTTACAATTTACTTCTTTTTTTTTAACAATAGTTTTTATTGTTTTAAAGACATTGTACAAAGCCAACTTAAAAGGTTAGAAAACAGTGTTTTGAAGGGTACATATAGTCATATACATGGTTATTCAGAATGGGAGTAAAATGGTACAATGGTACAAATGCAATGCGTAAGACTACAGGTAACAGATAAAAAGTTAAGTAAAGCCGGGAAGCTTTCAATGAAGGTTAATAGTAAAAGATATGCGGCTACTGGCTCATTACAGTAATGTCCATTTCTTCTTCTTGAGGTTGGTAGCCAAATGGGGAGACATGAGCTTGTGCGTCAAAAGTGTGGGCATACCAGTAACCAGTAGAGATGGGTCTGTTACTGCTATATTTAAAAGTTACTATACGTTTTTAATGTTGCAATAAGAACTTGGGTTTAGACTCAAGTGAGTTAAACCCTATAGGAAAACAGTGAGGAGAGGAAAGGGAAGATAGAGAGGAAAGAAGGAGCGAAAAGGGGAGAGAGCAAACCAGGAGGATGAAGGAGGACCGCGGATTAAGTCTTATGTGTGGGTGAGTATGCAGAGGCCTAGAGGTATCAGGATGGGAGTGTATTGAGTTTGAGCATTTGGGAGGTGGCTATGTCCCTTGTAAAAGACTATAGTTCACTGTGGAAGGATCACAGGTCTGTATGCATGGTATGGTTAGGATGGCAGATGAATGGATTCCCAATAAAATGTAAACATTGGCAAAGAAGGAGACTTTATTCCTTCTATAGTAGCCATTTTCCTCAAGGCATAGAAGTTCATCTGTTTTTTCAAACCACGACTTTAATGTTGGTAACTGCAGGGATTTCCATTGTAAGGCAATAAGGGATTTTGCACTGTTAAGGCCTATTTTCAAGAGTGTTGTTCTAATTTTACATCTAAGTGGCGGGAGCTCATTTAAGAGGGTAACTGTAGGGGTTAAAACAAAGTCCAGTCCTAAAAGAACTTGGAATGTGTGTTCAATGCCCCGCCAAAAAGGGGCAGGTTTACTGCAGTGCCACCACATATGTAGCATGTTGCCTTGAGTACAATGGGGATGAGGCAGGGTAAATATTTTTTTTTAATTTCACTGGGGTCAGATACCAGCGTAGGAGGATCTTGTAGTTTAGTTTGATAATCTTAGGTGACCTAGAGGACTTGCGTGTATTATAAGAATTTTTTTGCTAATGTTTAGAATTAATAAGGGTGTGTAATTCATGGTTCCAGTGTGTAGTGTAGGAAGGGCGTGTATGTGATTGAGCATTGTGCAGTAGGTTTTTTGCTTATGAGAGGGAGTGCTTAGTTATCATGCTGGAGTGACAGATTTGTTTTAAAAGGAGTAGGGGTCCTGATAAGGTCTTGTTTATTTTGAGTCGTATGGTGATGTAGTTGGGAATATTTTAGCCAAGTGGAAAAGGAGCCATGTAAGGTTTGTTGTAGGTCTGCTCTTGGTTCCAATTTGCCTTGCTCGAGGAAATTGGCAATGGGTACTGAGTCTAACAATACTTGGACAGTGGGGTGAGTGGGGACGTGGGTGTCAATAGGGTTGAGTTTAATTTGAGTAAATGTAGATGTGTCTATGGAAGGGGGGGATGAGCAAAGTGAGGTACGCTTGGCTTTTGGAAGCCAGCAAAGGGATCCCGTTGTAGGAGCTTTGAGTAAGTGGAAGTTCAAAGACACCCAGGCCTTGGAGTCTCCTCTACAGTGCCAGTCTAGGATTCACTGTAGGACTACAGAGTGGTAGTAGAGGTGGGTGTTGGGAAGTCCTAGACCACCATTTAGTTGGGATCTATACATTGTGTTTTTATTTATTCTGGATCTTCTTCTGGCCCCATATGAAGGTGCCAATAGAGCCCTGTAACTGGTGGAGGTAAAGCATAGGGAGCGCCACTGGCATGGATTGGAGTATACCATGTTAGATGTTTGTCTTTCCAGGTTAGAAAGGAATGTTGGCTATGTTGGAGTAGTGGTTTATAGTTGAGAGAGAACAGGAATGAGAAGTGTGAAAACAACACCACTCCCAAGTATTTCAGGTGGGACTAATGAAGTTTGAAGTGGCATATGTATTGTAGGTTTGAAAAGTCAACTGGGTTCATAGATACATTGAGAATTTCCGGTTTGTTATAATTGACAAGGAAGTAAGAAAGGTTGCTGAATTTATCGATTTTTGATGTTAGTGCCGAAAGGTAAAGAGAGGGAGCTGATAATGTGAATAGAATGCAGTCGGCAAACATAGCGAGTTTGTGGGAATTTGGGCCAACAGCTATTCCCTGGATATTCTTGTTGTTTCTAATGTGGGTTGCCAATACCTCCATTTTGAGTATAAATAGGATAGGGGAGAGGGGACACCCTTGCCTAGTGCCGTTTTTAATGTTAAAGCTATGGAAGAGGACTCCATTGGTTTTGAATTTTGCAGTGGGGTTGGTTTATAGATGGAAAATCCGTTTGATCATGGTGTTCCCAAATTCAAAATGTTTGAGGGTACTGCTTAGAAAAGCCCAATTTAATCTGTCAAAGTACTTTTCCGCATCAGTGGAGACCAGAATTGAGGGGATTTTGTGTGTTTTTGCATGTTCCATAAGGTGCAACATGCGAGTGGTGTTATCTCTGGCCTCCCTGTGAGGAGCAAAGCCTGCCTGATCTACGTGTATAAGAGTGGGTAGAATGTTGTTTATTCTTTTTGAAAGAATCTTAGCATAGATTTTGATGTCACCATTAAGGAGTGAGATGGGGCGGTAATTACTAGGCTCTGTAGGGGGTTTTCCGGGTTTGGGTATAACTGAAATATAGGCTTCTAGGAGGTTCGGTGAGAGGCAGTCACCATCATCCAGGGAGTTGAATAGATTTGTTAGGTGTGAGGTGAGGATGTGTTGGAAACATTTATAGTATGCCGTTGATAGCCCGCCTGGGCCCGGGCTTTTGTGTAGGGGTGTGTCTTTGATAGCTGCTGCAACTTCTTGTGCTGTGATAGGTTCGTCCAACTGGTTAGAAAGGTGTTCGGGCAGCGTCGGTATATTAGAGTCCACAAGATATTGGTCTATTAACAGTAACGTGTGCTGAGGTCAGAAGCTGGTGAGGCACTGGCTGGAGCATTTACATCTACAACATGTGCTAGTATACAGAGTATGATTGCCACCTCATCCATGTTTTCCTGGACACTTATGAGTTATGCATGCTGCAGGGTAATGAGGGTGGAACATGTATTGTGCCTCACGACATCACATGAATAGTGCTGATGAACAGTACAATTCATTTTCCTCCCTACATACCCTGCAGCATGCATAACTTATAAGTGTCCAGGGAAATATTGCCAAGGTGTACTAAGAAAATAAATGTGTTCAGAGCGCCTCAAATGGGCTAGGTGTTGTACAATGTGTAGAGTGTGCATTTAGAAATATTTTAATTGTAAATCTAGTACTTTACACAAGAATAAAACATGCCACGGTGGGTACAGTGGTAATAAATGACAATAAAAACAATAAGATGTGGATCCACTCTT
>CAJPDP010216100.1:0-13663 GCA_905336975.1 Bombina variegata variegata | reverse complement strand
CCCACATTGCAAAAATCTAAATTAAACTATTTAATTAGGTAGACTAGTTAGTAAAGTATAGTTATTAACTATTTACTAACTACCTAGTTAAAATAAATACAAACTTACCTGTGAAATAAAACCTAAGCTACCTTATACTAAAACCTTACATTACAAAAAATAAAAAACCTACCATTCCAAAAAATAAAAAAACACTAAAATTACAAAAAATAAAAAAGTACCATTACAAAAAATAACAAACGAAATTATCAAAAATAATAAAAATAATTTCTATTCTAATACCCTTTTAAAAAAATAAAAAACCCACTCCAAAATAAAAAAAACACATATCTATAATAAACTACCAAGGGCCCTTAAAATGGCCTTTTTGTGGGCCCTTAAAAGGGCCAATTGTGGGGCATTGTCCTAAAGATAACAGCTCTTTTCCTATAAAAGAAAAACAAACACCCCCTAACAGTATACAAAGCCCACCCACCAAACACACAAAATAAAAATAAAGTAAAACCTAATCTAACCATTGCCCTGAAAAGGGCATTTGTATGGGCATTGCCCTTAAAAGCTCAGCTCTTTTTCCTGCCCTTAAAAGGGCATTCAGCTCTTTTATGAAATGCCAAACCCCTAATCTAAAAATAAAAACCCACCCCAAAACAAAAAAAACATTACACAAAATAACAAACGAATTATCCACAATAATAACAATTATTCCTATTCTAATACCCATTTTTAAAAACCCACCCCAGAATAAAATAAACCGATTCTAGAATAAACTACAAATAGCCCTTAAAAGGGCCTTTTGTAAGGCATTGCCCTAAAGATATTAGCACTTTTTCTGAAAAAAAATACAAAGACCCACTAACATTACAAACCCCCACCCCCCAAACCCACAAAATAAAAAAAACTATCTAAAAAAAAATGAATCTACCCATTGCCCTGAAAAGGGCATTTGTATGGGCATTGCCCTGAAAAGGGCATAGAGCTCTTTTGCTGCCCTTAAAAGGGATTTCAGCTCTTTTAAGAGTGACCACCCTAATCTAAAAAAAACACCCAAACAAACCTTAAAAAAAACTAACACTAACCCCTCTTTTGGTTCTCATGGTTGTTGAAGTCCCGAACTTCATCCCGGGAGCTCTATCATCCAGGCAGCTCCATCTTCATCCATTGCAGGACCGGCATCTTCTTCATCCCTGTGGAGGTGATGCGTGGAGGCGGAGGTCCAGGCAAAGGTCCAAGGCGGAGGTCCAGGTGAAGATCCAAGGCAGAGGTCCAGGCTGAGGTCCAAGGCGGAGGTCCAGGCGGAGGTCCATCGATCCAACGTGGAGGTCCTCTTCATGCAATCGTCGTCCGCACATTGAGGATTGAAATAGAAGGTACCCCTTTTATACTGGGGGTACCATTGCATTCCTATTGGCTGAATAAATTGAATCAGCCTATAGGAATTAGGGCTGCTAAAATCCTATTGGCTGTTCAAATCAGCCAATAGGATTTAAGCAGCTCTCATTCTATTGTCTGATTCTATTTTTTCAGCGTTAAAACACAAACGCAAAACTTGTAATCTAGGTGAATGTTAACACACAATAGTGCTAATTTTTTTATTTTATTTTAGTTTTGGTCACTTATTGTTTGCTTCCATTAAAGACTGTGAACATTTCTTAGGAATCCTTCAATACTAATACCTAATAGTTTTTTAATTTGTTTTTTTGCATGTTTAACTAGATTTTGATGGTATGTAATGTAATAATTTGAGGAGTTTTATTTCTTAACACTGAAACTCTGCTAATGTATTCAAATTGCATTGAAAAAAGAGTAAGAAATAATCTGAGCAGTCAAATTATGTTTTTTCAAGGGAACTGATAGACCAATGAGAACCAGCAATTGCCACTTAAGCGGCTCCTGTCTTTTCACTGTTTTAACTAACACTAATAAACTGTGAATTTTCAAATAACAATTTTAAGTGCCCCACTACTTTTGTACAAGCCCTTAAAGGGACATAAGCATGTAAAATTTAAATTCTTTAAAAAATTACATTTTCTAATGTGTAAAAAAATATATATTTTCGTCTATTGCTTGTATAGTCATAAATTACATATAACAGTTAAAATAAGCTCCAGAACAAAAACATATTATTGGAAGTTAGCTGTACACATCTAGTGAGCCAATTAAAAGAGGCATAGGTGAATAGCCACCTATCACCAAGTAGCTCACAGTAATGTATCACTATTCCTAAATTTATCTAGGTATTTTTTTTAACAAAGGGATACAGAGAGAGCAAATAATTCTAATTCTAATACTAGAAGTAAATTAGTGTCTTACAGTTGCATGCTTTATCTGAATCATGAAAATGTAATTTTGACTTTTATGTTGTTGAAGAAGGATTTTATCCATAGTTCCTATTTCGGTTTCCATATGGTTGGTAGGAATAAAGGCATGATGAACTCACATGTAATGTCATGTCACTCAAGGTCTTTCTAGACTAGTGAGATTATTGAAAAAGTATTGTCAGTACTGTGAGGTTCCTCCAAATATTTTAGAACGGCAAATGTTGCCTTCAGATCTGTTAATCTGGCTATGTGAGGTTCTGGATGTCATAAAATACCCCAAGGATTTTGCTTTATTTCTGTCCATGCAGGCAAGTTTTTAATCATCAAGACCTTAGAAATCAAGAGTGATGGTAGTATTTACTGGACCAGAGAAGGGTAGGAATTACATATATTGACAAACAGAAAGACAGATGGACCAAATGTTATATGCCTTGAATATACTTTGACTTTGTTAACTTCAGTATAGCAGTAAAGTATTAAGTCTCCTAAACATTCATCTCTCCATTTAGAAGGTTTACATGTCCTAATGACATCAATACATTAACATACTTTTAGTTCATTATGGATACTGGTAATATATGTGTAAAAGCAAAAACTCTCCATGCAAATGGTCTTCACTGAACATGAGAAGGTGTGTTGTTTGCAAACTGTTGCACAGCCCGTCACAACATAAGTGTATAAGCCCTTGAAAAACAGTAATAACTATTACTATAGAAATGCACCCAAACACATTTCAATTTTGACCTTTCTATACCTTTAAATATTGTTTGTGACTAATATGTTTAACTGCAAGGCTTTTTTTATTATAATCATTAATATCAATTAATTATGCAAGTGCAATTAATAATTTCATATGTTTAGTAAATGTAGAATTAATATGTTTAAGGATAAAAAAACATTTAACTGCAATTATAAATGAACATTATGATGACTATTTATTTTTGAGCAAGTTTCTTAGCATTCTGATTTAAGCACTTTTTTAAGCAGGTGATGTTAATTTCTGATTATGAACTGAATATGCACAAAAACATTAACATAAAATAAAAAGGAAGTTCAAGCAGCAAAGAAATGTCATCTACAACAGGCCAGAATGGGTTTTTAAGAAGTCAATACTGTAAACTTTTAAACATTTAAAACTTATGTAAAAAAGCTTCTATAAAAGTGTTTCTAGATCGTATCACAAATTTGAAAAGTGGATTTTCGTAAGGATTACACATTGCTTGAAATAGATTATAATTTGAAAACCTTTCAAAATAAAGTTTTTTTGTTATGTTAAAACTTATTATATTATTATTATTTTGTAACGATTATATCCTGCCCAGTTATGGGCTAGATTACATGTGAAGAACATTGGAATGTGAAATATTCATAACTACCTTTGGCTTTAGCGCATTAGTCTAATGCGATGTCGGATTAGCATCCAAGTGATAGGTACGGCTTTCTTTTTCGAAGTGCGCACCAATGAAGTTGTGATATCTGAAGTCCGGTAGTTAGCGTGCATCGGGTTTTGCTTGTGTGCTAACTTTTTCCTTTCAACTTGTAATACATGCAATAGCCCACATGCATTAACATTTTATTTTTCGTGGTGTTAGGGCGCAAGCTGTGTCTATAGCTAATACTTTGTAAAAAAAACATTTTACCAAAAAAATCTAAAAAAACCCCCAAAAAGCTAAATTCATTTTCTTCAAATGTTTCCAGTTTGTAAAGATTGCTAATAACTACTTAAATACCCAATTTCATTCAAATCAGCTATTCTAATACAGAGTAGTAAGCCTATGGAACATTAACTATTCACATAAATTCCACAATGACTTTAAAGAAATTGTAATCAATTGAATCACATCTTATTAAAAAATATCCCTTTAATTTAACCCAGAAAATTGTATTTTTGTTTTTAACCCATCAGAGAGGCCTTAGTGCATTCCTTTAAAAGTAGAACCCTGACCTTCCTATATGTTGCCCAATAATTGGTTGATATGTGCAAGGGCTTGTTTACATCGGTCCTTAATTGGCTACAGAAAAGGATATGGGATAAACAACATTAAACAGGTATTTCAGAAGGTCCTATGGATGCAAACCAATGCAAATATTGCTAACAAAATGCTTTTAAAACACATATTTTTATACAAATATTGTGCATTGCAGATAATAATTTCTAGTGGATAAATACAAAAATAACTAATGCTTCTTTTTTTTTTTTTTAAAGGGAAACTGAACCCAATTTTGTATGGTTCATATAGAGCATGCCATTTTAAGCAANNATCTCAGCTAAGGAGCCAGCAATTTTTTTGTTCAGCCCATGGGCAGCACTTGTTTATTGGTGCTGTCCATTCAGCAAGGACAACCCAGGTTGTTCACCAAAAATGGGTCGGCATCTAAACTTGCATTCTTGCTTTTCAAATAAACATATCAAGAGAATTAAGAAAATGTGATAACAGGAGTAAATTAGAAAGTTGCTTAAAATTGCATGATCTATCTGAATATCGAAAGAAAAATTTTGGATTCAGTGTCCCTTTAACTTCATTATGAAAAATAATGAAATAACATTCTCATTTAAATTATGCATAAGATAGTGGTTGAGCACATATATTAATGCTAAAAATATATTTTGGGCTAAAAAAAAAAAAAAAAATTGCGTTTTTTTAGATCTAATTTTTCAGACAAAATTAATAATTTAAAATCATTATCATTAAATTCAACTAATTTTAATAAAATATGTTGAATCAAAGTCAACAGATTGTACATTACCCTACCTTCCTCAAATTAGATCCATGAACATTAAAGTTATTTTAATGAGAGACCAATAAAATTCATTTTAATGTTTTGTATCTCTTAAAATCAAATTCACAACATTCTGAGTAACTGCAATTCTAATTGCTGGCTGGTGTCATTTTGAAAAAGGAGACAATTAATTAAACCCTAACATTGCTTCTATTCCTTATGATCAAAATGGGAATGCATATTACCAGCTATCTCATTTTAATTAATATTCGAGCAATAAGTGATGCAACTTTTCTAATTATACATGTAGTTGGAAAGTATGTTAGCAGTACCTATGCTTCATCGTTTGTCAAGGTACAATCTGCTATGTAATGCAGGAACATCTGTTGCCAGATGTATAACTATTAGGTGAGTTGTTTGGCAATACGGGATCAAAGACAACAGTAATTTGGTTAATAAATGAGCTTTCATGCTGTATTTTTCAACTGAATGTAAATTATACATAATTGGTTTTAGTTTTCTTTTTTTATTTAGCCTATTATATGAATCTTTAATTGGCAACAAGATAAAAATATAAAATATTTAACAAAGTCAACTATATGTATGGACAAATGTTTGTTGTACATGGACATAGCTTTTTATTTAATGTATAGCCTTGGTGGAATTAGATTAACTATATAAAATCAGAAATAAGCAAACCAACAACCATATGTAAAGAATATAATGAACGAAAAAGGTCATTTTTATAGTTTACTGTGGCCAAAAAGTTATGTGTACAGTTAAAACACATGAGAGTCACTCACATTCTTTCCCTGAGAACTCTGTTTCAACTTGCACTGATATGGGAAGCGTGTTTTTCGAGTTATCAAAATCCAAAATATGTTGGTTGCTAAAACCCCACAGCCGTGAACGACTCTTCAATAGAAAAGTTCCTGAAAATGTGCTTTCACTTGTTATTCCGAAATTAAGAATCAAAATGAAACCGACTTGGCATTTAAAAACCTCTTAAAGATACAGTACAGTTCTTTATAATTAACCCCTATTTCAAGTGTGTAAGGAAAATACTCATTTGCATGTGTGAAATTAACCTTTTGTAATCCAAATCTTTCTGATCACTGGTAAACAATATAAATGCCATTTGTATATAGGCAAGATCAGTATACTGACATCAAGATTGGTATACTGACATATTTGCTCAATTATTATATTGATACTTTTTAATATTCTGAAAGTATTTTTTATTACAATATTTACAATTATTGATTTATAAAGAACTGTTTCCTGGGTTATATTAGAAAGAAATGACCACAACCTATCTAATCTTTTAAAATGGGAACAATCCTCACACTTTAAACCATGAAAACCTATTGCAATATTGTAGCTACAAAAATGTTGTGTAAACGGAGTTGCGCCTTTGTAAATAGCCTTTCAAAAGGAAGCACACCTTCATGACCAAGCTTTCAAACAGGATCATGCCTTTGTGACATGGCTTTGAAAAGGATACGGGTCTTCGTGACTGGGCTTTTAAACAGGATTACACCTTTATGACCATGTTTTCAATAATGTAGCCCTAAAAACTGGAAACCATCATTAACCTGTTTTGCCTTTCCCATCACGAAGGCAAGATCCCATTTGAAAGCCCAGTTACAATTGAGAAATTCCATTTGAAAGCCCATACTGTACATGAATGTGTTTCCTTTTGAGAGGCCTGTTGGCATCATGTAAAATGTTAGGAAAAGCCTTTTGAAAAGTATTGAGACAATGGATTGTGTTCGCCAATTAAATTAAAGCTTCATGTTAAAAATATTTTTTTTTGGCCCCCCAATCATGAACCTTACTCCATAATCTGAGGCAGAGCCTGGGGTGCTATGCACTCTGACAGTAATGTTATAAAATGGCACACAGCGTCACTGACCAATACAGGCAGGTAGGGAGGCTATATCAGACTGTGAGAGAACAAACACCTTGCTCCTGAGCATACCCTTTAGGATGCATATTATAAGTAATTTCATCAGTAAATTATTTCGATTAGGGATTATGGATGTGATAAAAAATAAAATATTTCCACACCTCAAAAGTTATTTTCTCCTTTTTTCAATAAATTTCTGTGAGCCTATAAAAATAATGTGGACACTAGGCACTATGCATATTGTGCCTAATGGATAAATACTACCCCAGTCAGCAAGACGTGCTGTCACACTTATCAGCTTTCACCTATCTTCCATCTTGCAATTGGTATAATTTTATAGATGACAGGATTTTGGCAGTTTCATTTGTGAAAATACTTTGAAAGGTGCCAAAATGAGTTCTATGTAAGGTAAAAAGTATTTGCAATATAGGAAGTGGGAATTTTAATGACCAAAATGTAAAAAAAAACAAAAACAAAAAAAACCTGCAAATATGAAAGCTAAGCAGCTGAGTTTCCAAGCAATTATGAAGAAAAATAAGTAAACTATGAAAGGCAATTATTTATGTGATGTTAATTATGTTCATCTATTAATATTTTACTACTAAACGACTTCAGTGCCTATTACCCTTACAGACCTGCTGTTGCAATACATTTTTTGATATGTCACAGATATGTATTGACGATGTACAACTCACTTTTACCTAGATAAAGTATACTCAACACAGCAAAGATATTTATGGAGAAAATTTAATTGACTTATATTTTAAGCTCTGTGTCTGCTTTAAAATTTGACAAGTAAATGCAAATATTTATTGATAGCACTGTTTTTAGTGTTAGCGCTTAACTTGCTACAATGATTTAACAATTTTTTGTTGGATGTAGTCATTTGTACTCCTACTCAGTGCTAATAATTCTCCTCAGATTTTAATGCATCCTAATTATCTAACATGGTATCATTTTCTAAAACAGCATAAATCAGGAGAGTGGTCATTTTTTTTTCTTCAGAACATTAAAGGCGCAGTGAAAACAAACGTCCCTGTTTTTTTTATTTATAGTTTGCAAAAGAAAGTTTCCTAATTGTAAGAAAAATAATTTGAATAATTACTGTAAAATGGCAAAAAAAAACAGTTTTGATCTATTTTGCTATTAGCTTTCCAAAATATGGATATATTGTTAACTGAGGCTAGATTTATGTAATCTTGTAAGGCTGCTGTAAAGACGAGATCATGTATGGAATTCACTGATGTTCACTTCACCAATCTTTTCCAGCATTTAGGGGTCATTTCTACCTTTACCATATATAGCTATGTTAAAGGGACAGTCTACTCCAAAGTTTTTATTGTCTAAAAAAGATAGATAACACCTTTTATACCCATTCTTCAGCTTTGTATAACCAACATTGTTACATTAATATGACTTTCATAACCTTTAAAACTCTAAAACTCTGCCTGTGTATAAGCCCCTGCAGACCACTTTATGTAGGTGCATTTTATTAGCTTTTCACAGCTAGACAGAGCTAGTTGATATGTGCCTTAAAGATAAGACTGTGCTCACTCCTGTGGAGTTATGAATGATTCAGTACTGGTTTGCTAAAATGCACTTTTGTAAATAGCACTGAGAAAAGGAGGCGGTCTGCAAAGGCTTAGATACATGGTAATCGCAGAGGTAAAAAGTATATTAATATAACTGAGTTGGGTATGCAAAATTGGGGAATGGGTAATAAAGGGATTATCTATCTTTTTAAACAATTAACATTCTGGAGTAGACTGTCCCTTTCAAGGGACAGTGTACACCAATTTTCATATAATTGCCTGTAATAGACACTACTATAAAGAAGAATATAATCAGATATTGATCTAAAAATCCATTATAAAACCTTTTAAAAACTTACTTAGAAGCTACCAGTTTAGCACTGTTGATGAAGTTAGGCTGGGACACCATTGAAATGGGCTGAGAAAGCAGAAAGAGCAGACACCCCCTTCCCTGCATATGAAAATCAGATTATAAAAACATTAGCAGCACAAATCTGTAGACCTGGGTCTACATCTGATACTTTAGGGCTTGGTTAGGAGTCTTAAAATCAGCACTATGTTATCAATCTATAGTTTTGATTTTTTTTTGTTACAAAAACACTTCCAGATGGGCTTTATAAATTGATCATCTACAAAACATTTATGCAAAAAAAAAGAATCTTGTGTACAATATCTCTTTAAGTATATCTTACACTGGAAACAAGAACCACTAAGAGTTACACACCAAATAGGAAGGCCCTTAACATCAAAATGTAGAACACTAAAATAAATAGAAACTCAAATTTAATCAATCCAAAGCTCCAAAATAAAAATAGCAGTGACAAATAGTACCATTTAGCATAAAAACATGCAAATAAAGTTTGTTCAAAGTCTCTGTACGTCTGCTGTCTGTATGTACAATTAAACAATTAAACAATTGACCACTCGAGAGAAGGGCCTGTCAATCACCCTGAGCAAGTGTGTTTGGTGTGATTTCAATCCGCCATCATTAGACCGCTGCTTCTTACATTGCGGGAAGCCGGCTCACAAGTGTGAACCTGCCCCGCAAGGGCTCCTAACAAGCTTACACTGCTTAATTACATTGAGCCCAATGACTCTATTGCCCATGTGAAGTATCTCAACTTGCTATTTCAAAGCTGTTTTTATTTTTCTGTTTTAATTAGTTCTTAAAGTTTTTTTTTAAGATTTTAAATGTGTTTTTTGTGTTAGTGTCCTTGACAGTGACAATTGTTCTATGTGGTGAGAAAAAGGTTGCAAGATAGAAGTAGCTTAACTGATTTCAATAGAACTGAATTTGCCACTCGCTGCCCTGACGAGGTGCGATTACCAATCTTCAAAACATTCTGCAATTTTCAAGTGGCGGTTATCACGTGATAAATATTGGTACACAAATTAGAGGAACTTAAAGGGATAGTCTAGTCAAAATTAAACTTTCATGATTCATATAGAGCATACAATTTTAAGTTTCTAATTTGCTTTCTAATTTTACTCCTATTATCAAAATGTCTTCGTTCTCTTGGCATCTTTATTTGAAAAAGAAAGTATGTAAGCTTAGGATTTGGCCAATTTTTGGTTCAACACCTGTGTAGCGCTTTCTGATTGGTGTCTAAATGTAGCCACCAATCAGCAAGTGGTACAATAATGCTGAACCAAAAATGGGCTGGCTCCTAAGCTTACATTCTTGCTTTTTCAAATAAAGATACCAAGAGAAGGAAGAAAATTTTGATAATAGGAGTAAATTACAAAGTTGCTTAAAATTTCATGCTCTATCTGAATCATGGAAGTTAATTGTTGACTAGACTATCCCTTTAACATTCATATAAGCTGATGATTTGCAGCTTGTTTGCAAAACTTAAGAAAAAAAAAACAACACTTTGAAAATAATTAGTGAGCAGGAAAATGCTTTTAGAGATCAGAAACAAGATGAGTACAAGGAAACATTAGAGAATTCAACTTCTTTAATGAGAGAAGCTTAAAAGACAGAGTCTCACATCCACCATTCAATAGACGCTTATGAGCTTCCTTTCCTGATAAGGCACAAAGTAGATTAAAGAGTCTGTGACTTTGTATGTTTATTTGTTTTATCAGTGACCACTGAATTTTAAAGTATATTTTGCACTTAAAACAACAACGTGGGAACTTAAATTACATATACAATAGGTTCTTTCTTATTGAATTTAAAGGAACTTTTCTCGTACTTTTAATACACTCAGTCTTAAAGTGAATGACAACTTTCATGAATCAGTGCCCAGGTTTTAAAAAAAACTGTTAAAACCAGGGGCACTTTCATTCATTAAAGTTTACATTGCACCGGATTTTACAAATACTTACCTTCTTTTCCTGAAACACCAGATCGCCGATCGCCCAGCCTGCTTCTTCATGCTGTACTAACACAGCAATGACAAAACCGTCTTCCTCCAATCAAGGCATGGCCTCACCAGATGAATGCTCCTGGGGGGGAAGCTGTGATTGGAGAGAGACTATTTTGTCATTGCTGACAAAGTACAGAGGACCTGAAGGCGTGGGATCGACGATCCGGCATTTCAGGAGAAGAAGGTGAGTATTTGTAAAATCCGGTGCAATGTAAACTTTCATGAATGAAAGTGCCCCTGTTTTTAATAGTTTTTTTTTTTTTTTTTAAATGGGCACTGATTCATGAAAGTTGACATTCACTTTGACCAAAACTTACAAATTAAATAAAAAGATTTATAAATGCAAGAATATTTTACAGAATAATGCTATTTACTGTAGTAAATCCAATATATTTTCATTACTCCGTATCATGCCTTTTTGGTTAAGCGAGACTGGCTTATCTGATGCTAAAATGTTATTCTAGAATGAGTATTCCCAAGAAAAAGGAGTGTAATGAAATAATTTGTTGCAATGTAACTGCTGCTTTGTTCGATTAAACAAATCATACATATCAGTCAAAGCTTTAAAGGTTTAAAGATGAATTGTTTGTTTCTGAATTTTACTTCTTAAAGGGATAGCGAAGCTGAAATTAAACTGTCATGATTAAAATTGAGCATACAATTAAAGGGACATTAAACATTAAATACATTTTATAAGCATAGTATTGAGGTTATTCCCCGCCTCATTGGAGTTTGCACATGGTCAGCAACTACCCTTCATTCAGATACCTGCAGTTTAACCTAAGTTCCATAATGGCAGCACCCATGATTAGAGAGAGGTGCATAATATGCATTATGGGGTTGATTTATCAAGCTGCGGTGGACAGGGACGTACATAGGTGCCCCTGTCTGTCGCAGCTCACCTCTGGTGGGCTGAATTCCGCTGCCGAAATTCAGCATTGCACAAGAACGCAATTTTGCGCTCTTGTGCAACACCGCCTCATGCCCGCACACAGCCATTCACATGCGGGCAGGAGCTGTCCATCTCCCCGGTTGGATAAGACGGGGGAGATTGAAAATCTGATGACCGCTGCTTCATAAAAACGGACTGCAGGTTCTCTTGTTAGAACCTGCAGTCGAAGGGGTACGAGGACTTTAATAAATTGACCCCTTAGTGTCCCTTTAGGGAGGAAAAAACTATCCAATTTGCTTCTCATGGGCATCTTCCATGAAAGCCTTCTTAGATATGCTCAGAAGTGTTTATGTATCTTAAAGGCACATTGCATTGCAAAATTGAAATGCATGTAATTTTAGCACTACTGACCCTACAAGTCTATGTGTTTATCCCCTGCAAATGGGCTAAACACATAATCAAAGTACTGCTCCAGAGAGATCTGCAGGTCCTGAGCAGATATATCTGGTGATTGGCTAGTTTGTGCAACTGCTGATAAGATTAATATATAATTATAGGCAGGGTAGTGTATGTAATAATCCCATGAATTCAAGTTACCAGTTAGTTAGAAGCTAAAATACTGAGTAAAATATAATAAATATTATTTTTATTTTACAAAACAAACGACTTCTGTATTCATCTGATAAAACTTTGGCTGAAGACATAAAGGGCCCTATTTACTATGCAGCATATGCTGCAGTTTCCACGCGAGCCTTCAGGCTCGCCGGAAAGAAGAGTTAAGAAGCAGCGGTCCTAAGACCGCTCTGAGGCAGTGGACAGCAATCATCCCGATCGGATATGATCTGGATGATTGACACCCCCTGCTAGTGGCCGATTGGCCGTGAATATTTGCACTTGAAAAGTCTAAAGCATAAAAGTCTATCCACTTCTAATAGCAAGTTCCAGTTCAAACACACAGTCACCGGCCGGTGTATCCTCCAAAAACCACTACGCGTTTCAAGGAGAGATCCTCTTCAAACTGTTAAATCTCCCTTTAAAGTGAAGGTAAAGTTAACTCTATCTCACTTTTTAATAACACTTGTCCCCCTAATTGAATATGACTTTCATTCATCAGTTTGTAAAATTCTAATTATAAAGTCAGTTTTTGCTGTTTATACTCACAATTTTTGGTTCGGCGAATTCAACTCGTTTTTTTTATTTTCCATCTCTGGTCACATTTTCAGCCTATTGAAATTCTGGCCGTTAGGCGGCCGTCAATCTACGTCATCCGCCTCCCGGATGATATGCGCATGCGTTCAGAGTTATTTGTTGTACTTGCGATACAAGCGCGCTCTTGTTTCGCGCATGACTATTTATATTTTTATTGAATTGCCGTAATACGTAATAGGCTTTATTGTTTGTTGAATCCTCGTAAATGCGCTTTGGTGACACGTATAGAGCGGGTGGGACCGCTCTATACGTCATTGTCTCTAAAATAAGAAAATTGCTGTTGGGAGGAGTCAGGAACAAAACGGTAGGGAAAAATAAAACTTATTATTATATAATTATAAAATCCTTTGGGGGGAAAAAAGTTAGCGATTTAGTAATTTAAAATATGACTAATGCATTAGTGTATACGGATAGGTAAAACTTTACCTTCACTTTAAGATGTACAACCTTGCTTTTGAATTGTTACCTGGTGTCATATTTCTCTACATATCAGAAGATTTTGATACACGAAACATTTAAAGGGAAATGAAACCCAAATTTTTTCTTTTATGGTTTAGATAGAGCATGCAATTTTTAACAACTTTCTATTTTACTTCTATTATCTAATTTGCTTCATTCTCTTGATATAATTTGTTGAAAAGATTATCTAAATATGCTCAATAGCTACTGATTGGTGGCTGCACATAGATGCCTCATGTGATTGGCTCACT
>CAJPDP010215964.1:0-11545 GCA_905336975.1 Bombina variegata variegata | reverse complement strand
GTGACTCTGCAACCACAAATGTAAGAACAATCTCTGCTGCTTATCCTAGGTGCCAGAGAAAAAACACCTCAAACTCACTTTTTCTGTGTGATTGACAGATCCTGCTCTCACATGATTAGGCAGGATTGGGCAGGAACTCTGTATAATTTGTGTCCTGATTTCTCCATGCTAAAAATCAGAGTTACTTTGTATTTTTTAACTACGCTATGCAAATTCAAATAGACAGTTCAATTTTGATAGACAAAATTCAATAAAACCTATTTATGAAACAAATATTAAGTAGAAAAAAAATCACTGCAATCTTTAAACATCAAAAAATACACAGATCTTGTATCTGTCCCTTGTTACATCGGCAAGTAGTGTAACTAATTATAATCAAAGGAGCAGCATATATCTCTTATTTGTTCACCTCTGGGCACATAGAACATGCACCACTGTGAATGATACCAGCATTAACAAAATATCTTCAAAACATTACAGAACATACTAAGTAAAATAGAATTAAAACAGTCCCCTCTGGCTTATGCGTAAAAGAAAACTTAAAAAAAGAACCCCCCCTCCCAAAAAAAAAACAATCAAGACAACCTTGTCAGATTTGAAAATATAGAGATGCATCTGCAAGATGACTTACTTCAGAAGGGCATGCTTGGCATTAGTGTAAAATGAAAATCCTAATCACGCCCCTAGAATGCCCTCATTCGTGTCTGCAGAGTCTCAGAGACATCTCTTGTTCTATCCAGCAAAGCTACTTTTCAGTGACAAAACAGGCATGTAAATATTTTACACTTACAATCAGAGAAAATATAGGTAAGGTGATGATTGGCAACTTTTGAACATAATTGTCCTTTACTTGTACATGTAAATCTAGCACATAGTCATTTTAAATTAATAAACAATTACTTCTGGCAACTAATATGGCTGGTTATTTATTCGAATAATGGTGCCAGCTCTATTCGAAAGGCAAACGTTAGGGCACAATTCCCAATAGCTCCCCTCTCAGGCAGGACAATCTAATAAGATGCATCAGCATTCCAAGGCCCATACAGGATTCAATAAAGGGAAATTGTACATAGGTTGAGCTCAAGATGCAGAGATTTTGAGAATCTACCACTCATTCTGCTGTCACATATTTTCTCAAAGCTGTAGCAATTATTGCCCAATTTCACTGTCTCTTTAATCTCTCTTGCTTCATTGACCTCACCAGATTCTCTGGAATCATCAGGTCCTCTATTAGGTTTATTTAAAGGGCTTTTTGCCTGGGGAGATTTTTTAAAGGGATAGAAAACTCCAAAAATGTTATTATTTAAAAAGATAGATAATCCCTTTATTTACCATTCCCTAGTTTTGCATAACCAACACAGTTATAGAAATATACATTTTACCTCTGTAATTACCTTGTATCTAAGCTTCTAAAGACTGCCTCCTTATCTCAGATCTTTTTACAGACTTGCATTTCAGGCCATTAGTGCTGACTCTTAAATAACTCCACTTGCGTAACTCCACTTGCGTGAGCACAACGTTATCTATATGAAACACGTGAACTAATGCCCTCTAGCTGTGAAAAACTGTCAAATGCATTAAGATAAGAGGTGGCCTTCAAGGGCTTAGAAATTAGCATATGAGCCTACTATATGAAAAATCACGGCTTGAACTATCTTGCTTTGCATGTAATGAGTTATATGAGTGAATATTAGTTTCACCTTTTAAGTTGCATTAGTGAAATAAATTAACTTTTGCACGATATTCTAATTTTTCGAGTTTCACCTGTAAAGGCAATCGTAAGATTATATACGCAGAAAGCAGCACAATGTGTTTATTTTTTAAAGAAGGATTTAATTTTTAAAGTGCACCCCCGCTCACTGCTAACTTCACCCTACACAACAAATGTTCCTGTTCTTGCAAGCTCTATTAATTTCAATAGGAGACTTATCGCCACTCGCAAGGACAGACCTTTTTTTAAGATAATTCCACCAGGGCAGCCCCGCGACGGTCGGCTTGGAAAACCACGTCAGAACCGGAAAAGTTTAGTCTATGTAGTAAATTCACTAAAACATTGAGAGAATCAGCTGCATAGAATAAAATAGGAGCTGGTGACGTTAGAGAGGCAGTTGAGGCATTTGAATCTGGAGATTCTGAAGAGAGCCCTTACTAACTTTACTGAAACACAACTTTACACTTAAAACATGACTGGGAGGCTAAAATTATGGAATGATGCTGAACAGATCAGTGTGGGTGTGAGTCTGTGTTAGTGTGTATTATATATATATTGTCATGTTTAATCCCTCACTTCTCATGTCTGCTACCACCCGTCTCTTACTCATAAACATCTCCATCAGGCATTTATGACCATCCATTCCACTCTGTGTCTTCCTGACTGCTTGCATCTGTTCACCATCATTTTGCTTTTTAACCCTTGTTTTGTTTGTTTAAGGGACATTGAATCCAGTTTGTATATATGCATTGAATATCAGCAATGAGCACTGCATTGCAAAAGATCTATAATGCATTTAACGCTGTCATTGTATTAGCTCAATTTACAAGGTTTTGCAATGAAGTTCAAGGATACAGCCTTAAAAAATAACTGGTAGAACTCATGTTCTTGGTCTTCTTTACTGTGGCCAATCAGAGACAGGTGTACATAGGTTTGTGCTGTGATCTAACCAATCATTTTATTTTATAGCATAATTCAAAGTTAGATATAGTTTACCATTCTTAAAGTTGTATTTCAGAGTTTTCTCTGGTACTTACCTTAATCCACTAACAGAATTACTAAATATAACTCCATTGACTAAAGGATTCAATCCCCCAAATACATTTCCTTGTGAAGTGCATCACATGTTTTTTTTTATTTTAACTCACAGTAATTTTTTTAATTTTCAAATTGCACATTAGATCTGTTAAAAAGAAATTTCCGATTGTTTTACAAGGTCTCTTTTTCAATAATAAAGTTCTTACACATGCACAGTTTACATGTTAATAATAAACTACAGTTGTATTGTTTAATAAAAAATGTTTAGCTCAAATCACCTTTAAACTATGAAATTTGTACAAAAAGTATGATCCTAATAGATGTTCATTTATTACTAAAATTAATATTTTGGAGGCTTGTTACATGCTAAATATAAAAAAATAGTAAAAATAATATGAAATTATGATTGCCCATATGTCATGAATTTATTTTACTATTTAAGTATTGGAAAAAGCTGCCTTCCAACATTAGGCATCAATCAGCAACATTGAATGAATTCACTGTCAGATATTACTTTTGCTTTGGCTGTGTATCTTCTACAATTTCTTGCAAAAACCCAGGTTCAGATACAGTAGGCCATGTTTTCTTAAGGTATTCATCTGTAGTTTGGGTGTTTAATCATATTTTGCTGTTTATAATTTTATAATTTAAACTTTTTTTGTCTTTTTCATTTGGCTGCTCTTCTTATTGTCAAATCACAATTATTACTGACTATGACTAAAAAATATGTGAACTATATCCAGTCATCCCATTTAATTATACTGACCAAAGATAATTACTGTAACATAATATCTTCCTTACTTTACTTGTAGACTAGAGGATTCCTATCAATGGTTTGTTCCTAGTAATACATCTGCTGTCACCTGCAAGGCATTTTACATTTGACCTCTGGCCACATACTTAGGCATATGCAAGAACAGACTATCTGAGGGAAGTTTTGATAAAATGGACATCTGGAGATTCCTTTCTTCTCTGCCTGAAGTAAAGCAGAGCTGCATATACCGGGTGGGTCACACAATATTGTCTGCTTTGATCATCTTCACTAAAAGGAATGCAGAATACAAGGACACATGAAATAAATGATCTGCTGCATGTGAATTTGGAAGCAAATGAAAACTCTTAAAAAAAAAAAAGGGGAGGGGGGGTGCAAATAAGATATAGGGTCAAACAAGCACAGGAATAAATATGCATATTTTACATACTATTTTGACAGAACAAAGGACTGATTGCTAATGATAAGTGAGCAAATGCTTTTTTTTAAACTTCGCTTAATCACTTAGCAGCAAACTAAGGGAACTATTCCTTTAGAGATATTTCCAATCTCTCTAGCTTCACCAGCCTCTTCAGTTATATCAGTTCACGTTACTCTATGCATCTGATTCAACAAAGTTTACTCAACTCTCCATACTTCATTAAGACAGGGTCGGATTTACAGCCCAGGTGCCTGCAGGCACCAAAATCTAAAGCGCCCCCCACGCGCTCCTGGTTCACATGTATGAACCTATAAATACAGCCTAAAACTTTATAGAATTATAACAAAACACTCCGGACAGTTTTTGCCCAGTATGATGAGAGTCCAGTCAGAAAAGTATTTTTTAAAATATAATTTATACAAGAAAAGTGCAGGTTGTCTCGACTGGGGCTTCATTTAGAAACTTTGCTTACCAAGCCTGCAATGTGCACAATCAACCAAGGGTCAGTTGTCTTTTTTTTTTTTTTTTTTAAATATTTTATTTTTCCAGTGCAGCAGACAGGCACAAATGAGAATGATAACAAATTAAACAGCGTACATTTAAGCAGTGAACATTGAGCCTTCCACAGCACTGGGTTTTGATTTTAACATAATATTCCTCCTTCTCCTCCCTTCTCTCCCCCTGTCTTATTTCTACCTTTATCCTAAGAATATACATTTGACATCAAAGATAACAATCTAGTGATCTAGGAGCTCACTGTATCAAGCTAGCGTCTTTCCTTTACTCTCCTCATGTAAGAATCAATGTCTCTTTTAGGGTCCTCCAAAAGTCTCTTGTAATGCGGAGTCCGGCTTACCCCCTAGACAGAGAGCCCCTGTCTGATCTCCAGAAGACAGGACAATTACAAACATCTAATAATGAAAATTAACTCCCTCTACTCTTATCTTCCCCATCCCTTCCTCATCTCTACCAAAATGTGCACTTCTGACCTCCCCCGGGGCGTCATCTCCAGGGCTACCCTCCCCCTCTCTACTCAGCAATTCCCATGTCAGTATGTTTATCTCCCTAGTTGAAGATGTTCCACCTTCCCAGTAGTTGAGCATTCAAGATAAAATCAGAGTTCTTAAATGGGTATAAGACCTGTCTTTGGTGTGCGAGATCTAGGGTATCTATAAAAGGTTCCCACTTAGTCATGAATTTCTTCGTCCATCGTGTAATGTCCCCTTGCATGTCTAACTGTTCGTAGATCATCTGTTTTCTTAGAGCCCCTTTGAGTTGCATCAGGCTGGGCGAGGTAGGCATCATCCACTGTTGGAGAATGAGTTTTCTGGCATGTAAAACTACATTGTGGATGAACTCTGAATGCTTCCCTATTTTTGTCTGTGAATGTAGTAAGATGACCATTTCTATCGTTAAGCTAAATCTCACTCCAATGCTACTCTCCACCCATCTCTGCGTCATACCCCAGAATTTAGTTAGCTTTGGACATGTCTTTATCATATGTAAAACATCAGGATCTTTATATGCACATTTCGGGCACAGACCCGAAGAGCTTTGTACCCATCTGTGAAACATCTTGGGTGTAATGTACACATTGTGGATCAATTTTGTGTGTGATTCGCGTAAGTCATTCGACAAAGTGGCCTTTCTCACTCTAGATATACTCTGTTCTATATCGTGATCTGTCACGTTGTGACCCATCAGTGTGCTCCAGGTATTCTGGAGGTGTGTTTTAAGCACGTTATTAGGTTTAGTTTGGAGGGCACTGTAGGCACACAAGATGGAGGTCATCCCCCCCTTCATCAGTGTCAGAAGTCTGTAAATGCTGCAGGCAGTGTCAGGCATAGATCCTGTTCTCAGCAGGTTTTGGACATAGTGTCGCATCTGGAGGTAAGCAAAGTGGTGTGTGTTGGGAATATTATAATCTTTTTGAAGGTCTCTGAAGGGCCGAATTGATTTCCCTTCATCCATTAATGTGTGCTGAACCGTAGTGATCCCCCATCCCTCCCACTGTTTAAAGGGTTTTGTCGTGAACCCTGCAGGGAAGTCTGGGTTACCCTGCAACGGTAAATAAATTGTATGTCTGTGTGAAACATTAAACGTCCTGCACATCTTCCACCAGGCCCTTATAGGCTGATAAAGAGGGGGTATCTCCCTGGCTATAGGTTGAATCTGTGCATGTGTCATGTGTGGTAGCATCTTCAGGGACCATGGTCTAATGAGTTCTGATTCGAGCGGATAGTCAGTAAAGTAGTTCCCATCAACTAGCCAATCCATTACATACTTGGCCAGGGCTGCCCAGTTGTTATGTTCAATATTTGGGAGTCCAAAGCCTCCCATTGCAGGTTGGCATGTCATTTTGTGGTAGCTCAATCTGTGTTTCTTCCCCTTCCAAAGAAAATGGAGAATATCCCTATTTAAGCCTTTAAGATCCTGCTTATGCAGCAGTTCAGGCAACATCTGCAGTGTGTATAAAAGTTTAGGGAATAAAATCATTTTAATTAACCCCACTCTCCCGGATAATGTTAGCGGTAACCGCTCCCAATTTACCAGTAACTGCTTTAGCTCTTCAACAGTGGCTTGAAGTTTGCACTATACCAATTGGCAGGGTTACTAGTCAGCGTGATGCCTAGGTACTTAAAGGGGCCGTGGATGATTTTGAAATTGTCTCCCAGGGGGATAGAAGGGTTTTTATCATGCAATCATAACAGTTCGGATTTATCCTTATTTATCTTATACCCTGATATGTCACTAAAGTCCGATATAATCTGCATGATAGTGGGAATATGTGTTCTAGGGTCTCGCGTGTATAATATCATGTCATCCACAAAGAGGGATAAATGAATAACTTCCTTGCCTATGTTAATCCCCAGAGTGTCTTTCCTAATTTTAATCGCTAGGGGTTCCAATGCTAAGTCGAAAAGGAGTGGAGAGAGGGGACACCCCTGCCTCGTACCCCTCATGAGGGAAAATGGTTCAGACGGTGTTCCATTGATCAAGATCGCTGCCTGGGGGTTATTGTAAATAGCTTTAATAGCCGTCAGAAAAGGACCCTGCACTCCAAATTTCCCCATCACTGTGAAGAGGTGATCCCAAAGCATCTTATCGAATGCCTTTTCCTCATCTACCAGGATCAGGCATGCATCCTCATCATCCCTATGTTGGGCTTCACTACTCTTACCCCAAAAATGGGTAAGTATTAATTGG
Organism: Bombina variegata variegata; assembly: GCA_905336975.1. Taxonomy (NCBI): domain Eukaryota; kingdom Metazoa; phylum Chordata; class Amphibia; order Anura; family Bombinatoridae; genus Bombina; species Bombina variegata. The sequence goes on along the minus strand of CAJPDP010215964.1, from coordinate 4,396 downwards.
AGTTGTCTCATATTCCGAACCGCAGATCTACCCTTCACAAACCCGGTTTGGTCTCTATGTACTAGGGAAGGGAGTACTCCTGCAAGTCTATTGGCCAATATCTTAGTAAACAATTTATAATCTACGTTTAGTAGGGAAATTGGGCGATATGATGCCGTCAGTAACGGGTCTCTATCCTGTTTCGGTATGACTGTCACATTCGCTTCTGTGACGCGATTAGATAATTTTGCTCTCCCATCTAGTATAGCATTATACAAAGAGGCCAGTGTGTCCACCGTTTCTATCTTAAGCATTTTGTAGAATTCCTCCAGTAACCCATCAGGTCCCTGGGTCTTCTCCAGCGGTAGTGTTTCTATCGCTTTGCTGACCTCGATTGGGTGATTCGGGGCATTAAGCTTTTGTAGTTGCTCGTCTTCCACTTGTGGTAAGTGAAGATCTTTCCAAAAAGTCTCCTTTTTGTTCAAACACACTTCTTGGGAATCGTAAAGATTAGAATAGTAATCAACAAATGTTTTGCGTATGTCTGGGTCCTGTGTGAGGACTTTGTCCCCTGCTCTTATGGCTACTATGGTGTTTGACTTCCGTTCAAGTTTAGTTAGTTTTGCCAATAGCCTACCAGTACAATTTCCAAAGCGGTAGTATTTAGCCTGTAGCCTATTCTGGGCATTGACAGATGTCTGAATGAGGTATGAATCTCTGAGACTCTTGGTGTCCCTATACTTAACTCTGTTCAGGGCTGTGGGATTCCTTAAGTAATGGTTTCTAGCATTCAGCAACTGCCAGAGAAGCAAGTCCCCCTTCGCCCTGCGGGATTTCGTTAATTTGGCTGTATACGCTGTGACTACCCCCCTCAACACTGCCTTTGCCGATTCCCAGAACAGTGAGATGTCCCCAAGATGCTGGGCATTCAGGTCTTTATAGACTAGCCATTCCTCAATAAGGTATTTGTGTAAGTTTAGATCCTGATACAGGTGTGTGGGGAACCTCCATCTACGAGACTGTCTATGTGGTGTAGTCGTGCTTACTGTCATGGAAACCGGAGCGTGGTCCGAGATAGTAATGGGATCTATTTGCGTGTCTGTAATTCGTGGCGAGAGGGACTTAGTGACTAAGAAGTAATCTATGCGGGATAAAGTGGTTTAGGATGGGTGTAAGCATGTGTGATCTCTAGCCTCCGGGTTCCTGTCTCTCCAAATGTCAGAAAGTGAGAGTGTGTTCCTAAAATTTTTAAGGATTAATGTTTCTCTTTTTGAGTTTGGCCATGGCTGTATTCGCTGTATAGAAATGTTTGGATTTCTAAATCTATCTGCTGGTGTGAATGGTGCTATGTTGTAGTCTCCACCTACAATGATGGGAAAGTCAGTGAATTGGATAAGTAGGGTTTGTAGTCGGTCCCAGAAATTTTTCTTTTCTACGTGGGGACCATATACCCCACATAATACTAGTTGTACTGCGTCAATTTCTAACTTGGCAATTAGGTATCTGCCTTCTCTGTCAGCAATCGTTTGTGTTATGGTATAGTTGAGACCCTTTCGGAATAATAAGGCAATACCTCTCGCTCTCTTTTCCTCAAAAGGTGTATACAGTACCTCTCCCACCCAACTCAGTTTAAGTTTTTGATGTTCTTTTTGTGAGAGATGTGTTTCCTGTAATATTGCTATGTCCGCTTTCTTGATGTTTAATTGACATAGTATTGTTTTTCGCATGATTGGGGATGTGATTCCCCCTACGTTCCACGTTAATAGCTTCATCTTGTATTGGGTTGTGTGTCTACTCAGGTGTTTATTATGTCTGGGTGCTGTGTATCTAGTCTTATCAGTAGGTTAGGTCTCTGTGTTCCCTCAGACAGTTAAAGAATATCAGTGTGTGAGTTTTGTAAAGTTTACCTTACCCCTCTCCCTGGAGCGACGCCCCAAGGTCAGCCGGATCGGTTCTAGTCTTAGTGCATACAATATGAGAGAGGAAATACATGCATAACTATGTAACAGTGCAGTAACAGATATTTTAACCCTGACACAACAAAACAAAACAATTCAACCCTCCTTTAATAAGAAACAAAACTTTTATAAAAGAGCCCCTCCCCCCTCACATTGTAAGGATACTGGTCTATGTGACCTATCTTTCAAATAGCGTATGGCAACACAGTCTGTGGACCCATGTTACACCTCATGTTGGTGGATCAGCGTCTCTGTCCTTTTCAGTCTGCTGGCGTTCATCCTCTCTCTGAAGATGAAGATTGAGTTGTTCCGGGGAATCAAAAAACAGGGGGCCTCTTGCTGTCTGAAGCCTCAGCCTTGCCGGGAACAGCAGCGCAGCCGACCTCCCTTGTTCCATTAATTGCTTGCAATATGGTGAGAATTCTCTCCTTCTAGCTGCAACTGTGGCTGAATAATCCTGAAACAAATAGATTATTTTGCCTTCATATTCTAGTGGGGACATCTTCCTGTAAGCTTGCAGGATGGTGATTTTATCCTTAAAGTTAAGGTATTTAACCATCACTTGGCGCGGTTGTTGGTTGTTCCCTCCTTGCTTCCTTAGTTCTCCGACCCTGTGCGCTCTTTCCACTATACAGGGCATGCCATCCTGTGGGATTTTCAGCAGATTTGGCAGGGTCTTTTCTGCGAATTCTACCAGTTGTGCATTTGGAAGTGATTCAGGGACCCCCACTATTCGCAGGTTGTTCCTTCTCGATCTGTTTTCCAGATCATCAATTTTTGCCCACAGTCTCTCATTCTGTTGCTGTAATGTTTGGACGGTAGAGACGGTCTCCCTGTGACGGAGTTCACTCTCTGCTACTTTGTGTTCCACTTGAGTCAATCTGCCATTAAAGGATTTAACTTCTGCAGTGAGTGAGTCCATTCCTGATTGAAGTTGGTCTATCTTTGGGAGGAACAGCGCTGAAATCTGAGAGACAATTGGATGGGTGTCTATAGGGTTGTTAGGTAACATTTCCTCAGAGAATCCTGAAGTTTGATGGGTTTCTGTTTGGTTTTTCTTTTTATCAGCATTTTTCAGCCTGTTTGACATCGTGGCTGTTGTCTTGGTGAAGGAATCGTAATATTTTTGCATACAGTTCTGGTAGATTCAGAGCTGCTAAAATCAGCTATGTGCGTTGATTCTTTAGCAAGTTAAGAACTCCCCTTGCTGAACCACATGGCCACAGATTGCCAGGTACGATATAGAGTTGATTGAGGTTACAGTGAGTGAATGATGGGTGAGCCGGGGGGGTCTGGGCTCAAATCTGTCTAGCCCTGCATGTCACCAGCACCCGTATGCATATATTAATGAAGGGTGAGCTTGTAAGTCCGCGACACTCCTAACCCCTAAGTCAGCCTTGCAATATCCTTGTTTATTGTGGGGCACAGCTATAGGTAGAGATGTAATGCTTGTGCTGTGGGTAAAAAAGTGTTCCTCACTGACCTAACAGGTTGTCGATTACCAGGTCAAACAGAGATTCTGTAAGTCTTTAATAGGTAGTGTGCGGGTGAGTTGTTAGCAGAGAATGCTGGGAATATCGTATAGGTAGTTGGGCTTGCCTACCAGAAATGCTTTGTGCAAGACTTAAATTGGTGAAAACCTTGATGATCTTTTCAATCCCCCAGGCTTTAGAGCATCTGGGAAGTAGGTAAGAAGTAGTGTCTATCCCCTGCAGTGGATTACCTCCACCAAACGTTACTCTGGAACAAGGGGGGGGGGGGTGAATCCAAAAGTGTCACTTAAACTGGAAGTCTTTTTTAATTATGCAGCGTTTTTATTTTCTGTTGTTTAGCTGTTTCCCTTATTGCTTGTAATGGGATGTCCGTTCAGCAAGCTAATGTGCAACTGCTGGGGATCTCTCCCACTTTATCCCTGTTGTGAATTCTATTATAAAAGCTGCAGTGGCGTACTGGGAATCTGTTCTACTCTGTCCAAGAGCTACGGTCATTAGGGGACAGCTGGTAGCTTATGTGGAGGGTATCGTTTGCCTTTTCAGCCTTTTTATTTTATAATTCCTTAATTCTCCCCTCTATCATGGAAAATTGTCCTGGGATCCCGGACGGAGCTGTTCACCAACAACACCGGCTGCCTCTTGCAGAGTTACTGCGCAGGGCTACTTGGTGTCTCCACTGTACAAGTAAGATGGCGGTTTTCCCGCTCCCTGCAAGACTCACCCTCTGACCGGCACCTCTGCTCTCCCTGTGGTCGCTGTTTTACGGGTATTGTTGGAGCTGGTTTTAAGCCCTCAAGCCCTGGCACATTTGGTATATGGTAGTTGCCGTTACGGACACCTCTGTGGCCGTTCTCCTCCTCTCCAATCTGCAAACTTATGCGGTGGGGGAATCAGGTGATGGATTCCTAACTGAATTCGCTCCGGGCAGTCCCTTCTCCCCTCTGCCAAGGATATCAGCTGTTGTCC
>CAJPDP010215767.1:0-13014 GCA_905336975.1 Bombina variegata variegata | reverse complement strand
TCTGTCTCCAAAATTTAAGAAGATGTTTCTGATTCCTGCTTCCAATATGGAACTTTGGGAGTCAATTTCAATAGTTGACAGAGCTATCTCCACGTTAACTAAGAGAACCACCATTTATTTGGAGGATAGCACTTTTTTCAGAGATCCAGTGGACAGGAAGCTAAAAGACCACTGGCAATTTAAATTGTTTGTCTTGCTTGTGCGGCATCTATTTGGTGTGATTTTTTAATCTAAGTTTCTGATGAGGCTTCATTGGAGATAGTCTGTCTAAGGTTTCTTAGACTTGCTAACTCCTTTATTTGTGATAGTGATTAAAAATATCAGCATCAATGCAAAAAATATGGCCTTGGCTGTTCTCACTAGAAGGGCTTTATGGCTGAAGTACTGGTCTGTTGACATGGTTTCTAAAAAAAAAAGACTTTTAACTTTGTCTTTCCAAGGAAAGGTTTTGCTTGGTTCAGGTTTAGATAGCATCATTTAAATGGTTACAGCTCATAAGGCAACCTTTCTCCCTTAAGATAGGAAAGCTATGTCTAACGACAGACCTAATAATAGATTTTGTTCCTTTCATCAGTTTCAAATCCAGAAATTTCGCCCTGCCCAGAAGTTAGTCAAATGTAGAAACAAGTCCAGTGAAGGCAGCATACATTTTAAAGCTTTATTTAAGCAAAATTGTCAACAGACATAGCGACTTTTCAGGACAAGTTCCCTTAATCATGTCCCAAAACGTTGATAAGTATGTTGACATTTTTGCTTAAATAAGGCTTTGAAATATATGCTGCCTTCACTGGACTTGTTTCTAAATTTGAGTGGTTTCTTGGGGACTTTGCAGGTGCTCTCCAGAGGCGTACATATTTTAGACCATAAGTGCTGGATCTATTGTTTGATTCAGAAGTTAGAGTCAACAAGGTCGACGTGGAAACCTTATACTATCTGGAACAAATCTAAGCAGAATAACAAGTTCCCTTGCATTTCTAAGTCAGCATGAAGGGGCGGCCCCTAAACCAGATTGCTGGTAGGGTGCAGATTGAGACTTTTTCAAAAGCCCTGCTGACAGTCTATTTAGAACCTTGGTTACTAGATATAGTATCTCAGGGTTACAAAATAGGTTTTCAGTTACAGCTTCCTATGGGGAGGTTTCTTCTGCCACATGTTTTAAAGATTCTTGAGAAAAAAACACAAAAAAATTTCAGTGTGTCCAGGAGCTGGTGCTCATGGGGTAGTTGTACCTGTTCCTCCTTCGGAACATGGTTAGGGTTTCTACTCCAATTTTAAACAAGTTTTTTGAGAGTTCCTTCTTTCAAGATGGAAACTATCTGAACTTAGTTTATTTCAACAGTGTAATTAAATATTTCCAAGAGTTCTCTGAGTACGAAGACAAGGGTCTCCTTCTTAGGAGTGATTACATACTCTGTAGCAATGCATCTGTATTTGACAGGAGAATGCAAACTCAAACTTCAGTCTTTGTCTCGGCCTTTGGTGGCTCAGTGCATGGAGGTAGGGGGTCTGATGGTGACAGCATTAGTCGCCATTCCGTTTGCATGTTTTCCTCTGCATTCAGATTTCAAGGCATCAGATTTGTAAGACAGCAACTTGTACGGCACTGCACACATTTACCAAATTCTACCATTTTGATGTTTTTGTCTCTGCTGAGGTTGCTTTTAGCAGGACATATATTCAAGCTGTAGTGTCTAGTAAATTGCTTGCTTTCCTTCATTTTGTCCTACCCACTTTTTGTGGACTTTTCAGCTTGGCTATTCATTCCCAATCAGCAAGAAGTGTGACAGCATAAAGCAAATGTATAGATTAAAAGCACAGGGTTATGGCAACAGCAATGTTTTGGGAAACATCCCTTACTCATGCTAACAAACAAACTGCTACACAATCACAATTTATAGGATAGCATCACTAGATGGCGCTGTAATCACTTTGAGAGTTAACCCTTAAAAATATATAGCGTTCAGTTAAATACAATAGACTAATCCTATCTGAACATAGAGGTATATCATCTAATAAATACATAAAGATACAAAACTAATTAAAATATCAAGCTATTTACAATGGATCACTGGTTATGCTATAGTACATATATATGTATATATATGTATATACAGTATTTAGCAACAATATTTTTGCAACAATATTTTTGGCAACAATGATTATTTCCAATATTAATTTTAACCTTATCACAATATAACTCTAGAGAAAACCAGACAATTCCCAATCCCTGTTCATCCCAATCAGTTTTAATGTACCCACTTCATGAATCCAGAATGCTTCTCTTTGTTTTAACATTAGCTCTCTGTCACCTCCCCTACGTGGTTTAGGTATATAATCGATTATTTGAAACCGAAGTTGGTTAATAGCATGATTTTTTTGCAAAAAATGATGGGCAACAGGAGCAGTGTTAATACCTGTTCCAATTGTACTTTTGTGTTCTATTATCCTGTCACCATATACATCTAGTAGTTTCACCCACATAGCTCTGCCCACATGGGCAGTTGATCAAATAAATACCATATTGGGTATGAAATGTATAATATCCTTTTATATGATACTTTTTACCATTACTGGGATGATAAAACACTGATCGTTTAATTAGATGACCACAACAGGAGCAGTTCAAACAAGGGAAACATCCTTTATTAATGGTGGTGAACTAACTCTGGGATTTTCCTTTACTAGGACCTATATCAGCTTTGATTAATTAATCTTGGAGATGTCTACCTCGCTTATATGCCGGCATTGGCAAATTCTGGAATTCTAGAATGTTAGGGTTACAACTAGATAAAATATCCCAATGTTTCCTTATGATTTTCTGAATGGAGGGACTCAGGGAATTATACTCAGAGACAAAGGCTATACATTTGATACCATCATTCTTAGTTTGCTTATTTTTAGGTTTCAATAAACCTTCTCTAGGAATAGAACTGATGCTATCTCTTTTGTTTATCATAGGTAACAGATAGCCTTGCTCAACGAACCTATTTCCCAAATCTAGAAGCCTTCTCTTAACAACATTATAATCTGATACTATTTGTCTAACTCTTAAAAGTTGACTGTGTGGTAAAGAGTTGATTAGAGCAGGTAAATGTGCGCTATCATGACATACAAGGCTATTCTGATCTGTATTTTTTCTGAATAAATCTGCCTTTAGAGTACATCCTGTCTTAAGGATTTTAGTGTTTAAAAATTTGATAAAGTCCTCACTCCAGGTCAACTTAAATTTTATATGACTAGTAGCTGAGTTCAAGTCATCAAAAAAGGCCATCAGGGTTCCAATGTCGCCCAACCAAATGCCGAATATATCTTCAATGTAGCGCCACCAACTGGTGCCACATTGAGCAAACCATCTATTAGAAAAAACTAAATTTTTCTTCGAATATATTCATGAAAAGAGTCAAGCAGGTGCCATAAAAGGTGAAATAATAGAATGTAGAGCAAGTACGATAAAATATGTCAAATTTATTTAAAAACACATTTAAAAACAGCAACGCATTTCTCGGCTGTATAAAGCCATTTCATCAGGCTGTAACTAACAAAAAAGTACTTGCTCTACTTAAAAGAACCTTCAGCCAATCACAAGGTAATGTAGTTACACACCCCTCTCGGGATTCCAGTGTGAGCGTGTAAGCAAACACCTAAAAACAATCAGGGAAACCCTTAAAAAATATATTTTTTTGTTTAAGATGAATGTGTATACACATAGCCAACGTAAAAAGGAAGGTGCACATAATGGATACCTATATATACAAAATAACATTGGTAGTTAATAATCACAACATAACCTAAACATTGAAAAAAGGCACATATGCATCTATACAATAGTATGAATGGCAACTACTAATGCAAACCTCCAGTGACGATAACAAAATTGTATACACAAATAAAAAACACAAATATTCCAAATGACCCAATTGCTAACCCATATAAAAAAAACATATATTAAAAATCATAGTGCTCGTAGTAGAAGGGTCACCAACATTTAACATTGATTATCAGAGAGTATTTTCAATAGATGTAGAAAATATATAATAAAAACATCAGTAATCATATTAGGCAAGGGCAATTAAATATATATAAGATTTTAGGAGAGTACATAAAAAACAAAAAAAAATATGTGGAAATGTGATATACTTCCTTATATTAGCACATAACACCCCCATATAGGCCTATGAATATGTACATGATAACGTATATTACGATGAAGTGATGTCTGATAACATATCAGAAAAACTAACTCAACATAACAACTGAAACGTCCATCAGAACCACACTGGCACAGAAGAAAATATAACATGTCTCAAAGGTATAAATGGGTTATGTCACCCATTATAATGGAAATGCACAAATGGGACATAAGCTATAACCACAGTGTCAGGTGGTTCTCATAACCATATGGATGGGCTGAAAGCACAGAAGGAGCCTCTCAACTGAACAGGGTAAAAGAATTGGATCTAATGAACAAATCAGTATCATTAGGTATGATGTCCTAGTACTAAATTACCCAAACGGAATCAATCAGAAAACCTAACAAATACCATGATGAATAAAATAAACAGAAGACCATCAGATAGATGGATCATGGATGAGAGACGGGCAAAGGGAAACCTACCAGACCCACAAAGAGTACCATAATTTAATGGAAAGCTGCCAGATCCACACTCAAGTTAAGACCAGCAGGGTGCAAACTCTTTAAAACGTGGATCCAGTAGATCTCCCTTTGCCTGAGTCTAAAAAATCAATTGTATAGATGAGATTTGGGAATGTATTCTATAGGAACTATGGGAAAAACATTTGATATTGCAATTGTGTTTATTATTACAGCGTCTTGATACACTATGGAATTTGTAGTTGTTTTTCATAGTGCGTTGATGTTCGGACCATCTAATGCTAAGCCGTCTGCAGGTCCGGCCTACATACTGGATCCCACAGACGCAGGAGAGGAGATAGATTACATAATCGGATGCATACGATATGTGGCCAATTATTGAATACATTTGTTTAGTTACATTAGACTGAAATGTCTGTTGTTTGTTGACAATATGGTCACACATCTTGCATCTACTCACTCTGCATGTATGGCAGCTGAGCTAAAACCCTTTTTACAGTTTTCTTGGATAGAACAATGTTCCTATGTTTCACTATTTTGCTCTGAGCCAAAATAGTTTTCAAATTAAGGGCCCTCTTAAAAACTACCATGGGTTTATTTTCTATTAGATTACTCAAGATTGGGTCCTTAATTAGAATGTCCAAATGTTTAGTAACAATTTGTTTAATCAAACTATGGTTACAATTGAATTGTGTAACAGAGAGCGACTACCCATATTGTTGGTTTCTTTACCCTTCTTCTTTTTTGGACTAGTAAAATATTTGTCCCTATCGTTAAATTTGACTCTTCTATAGCTGTTGTCTATAATGATGGGCGGGTATTTTTTCTCAATAAATCACTCTTTGAAGATTAAACTCTGTGTCTCATAGTCTGAGAGAGTGCTACAGTTATGATATACCCATTTAAATTGGCCATAAGGGACATTCAGTTTCCACGGGTAATAGTGGTTGCTCCTAAAATCCAAATAACTATTACAGTCTACTGTCTTAAAATAGGTTGTGCTACTGACCTTACCATTATTAAACCGGAGTTTGAGATCCAGAAAAACAATTGTCTCATGGCCTATAGAGCTCGTAAAAGGTAGACCCCTATCATTTTTGTTGAGATGTTCTACAAAAAGGTTGGTAGAGGACACGTTCCCCTCTCCAAACAAAGATCAGGTCCATAGAATACCAGGTTCGCCCCATATATAAGGTCATAGATTTATTTTTGCTCAAATGACCCCATGAATAAGTTAGCATAACTGGGGGCGAACCTGGTACCCATGGCTGTCCCTCTAGTCTGAAGATAAAATTAATCCTGGAACACAAAATAATTGTGTCTCAGGATGAGTGATATCGGCTGCAGAATAAATTCTCTCTGGATATCGGGTAGATAGAAATCCTGCTCTAAATATTCGGACACTGCTGCAATCCCCAAATTGTGGGGGATGTTTGAATAAAGTGCCTGAACATCACAGGTAATCTAAATCAAATCTGAAGTAATGACTCTAGTTTTTTTATTAGATCCGTTGAGTCCCGAATATAGGATTCAAGACCCAATACATACTTCTGTAAAAAATAGTCGACATAGGAAGACACATTGTCTGTTAAACTTCCTATGCCCGCTATTATGGGCTGACCAGGAGGACACGTGGGGTTCTTATGCATTTTGGGAAGGTGGTAATAAAATGCATGATTCGGCTAGTTGGGAACCAAAAATTCCTTTTCTTTTTTGAGAAGTATACCTTCTTCAAAAGCAGACTCCACAAGATCCTTCAGTATAGCCCTATATTGACTGGTGGTATCATAAATTAATCTGGTATTATATGACACATTGTGAAGGATCTTTCTAGCTTCTAGTAGATAATCGTCTAAATTTTGTAACACAACCCCACCACCTTTATTGGCCTGTCTAATGACCAAAGACTTATCATTTTTAACATTTTCTAGAGCTCCTTTTTCATTAGCATATAAACTACTTTGGCTATTCTTATTAATCCTAGGGATTCGATCAAAATCACCACTCACAAGTTGTTTTAAAAATTTCTATGTGTGCGTTATTGGTCAGTATGAGACACAGAGTTTGATCCTCAAAGAGCGATTTATTGAGAAAAAACCCACCCCACATTATAGACAACAGCTATAGAAGAGCCAAATTTGACGATAGGGACACATATTTTACTAGTTCAAAAAAGGAGGGTAAAGAAACCAACAATATGGGTAGTCGCGCTCTGTTCATTACTCAATTCAATTGTAACCATAGTTGGATTAAACAAAATATTACTAAACATTGGGACATTCTAACTAGGACCCGATCTTAATCTAATAGAAAATAAACCCAGGGTAGTTTTTAAGAATTTTAAGTATTTTGTGTCCGAGCAAAATAGTGAAACATAGGAACATTGTTCTATCCAAGAACACTGTAAAAAGGGTTTTACCTCATGGCTCCCATAGATGCAGAGTGAGTAGATTCAAGATGTGTGACCATATTGTAAACAAACAAGACATTTCAGTCTAATGTAACTAAACAGATGTATTCATTAATTGGCTAAATATCTTGTGCATCCGATTATGTAATCTATCTCCTCTCCTGCGTCTGTGGGATCCAGTATGTAGGCTGGACCTGCAGACGGCTTAGCATTAGATGGTCCGAACATCAACGCATTATGAAAAACAACTACAAATTCCATAGTGTATCAAGACACTGTAATAATAAACACAATGGCAATATCAAATGGTTTTCCGTAGTTCCTATAGAACACATTCCCAAATCTCATCTATACAATAGATTTTTTAGACTCAGGCAAAGAGAGACCTACTGGATCCACTTTATAAAGAGTTTGCATACTGCTGGTCTTAACTTGAGTGTGGATCTGGCAGCTTTCCATTAATTTAAGGTACTCTTTGTGGGTCTGGTGGGTTTCCCTTTGCCTTTCTCTCATCCATGATCGATCTATCTGATGGTCTTCTGTTTATTCTATTCATCATGGTATTTGTTAGGTTTTCTGATTGATTCAGTTTGGGTAATTTATAGATTGTCTGAAGGTTCTTTTAAGTAGAGCAAGTACTTTTTTGTTAGTTACAGCCTGATGAAATGGCTTTATACAGCCGAGAAACGCGTTGCTAATTTTATGTTTTCTTAAATAAATTTGACACTTTTTATTGTACTTGCTCTACGTACTATTATTTCACCTCCTACAGCACCTGCTTGACTCTTACGGAGGCTGAGTACCCAGTCCATTACACCCTGTGGGCTGCCCTGCTGTTTGCTGTGGTAAGCTAGGACGCTTTGGGGCTCCGGTATCCGGATTGGAAATCGATCTTCACATGATTGGCCCGGTAGGCGTGGTAGTGAGTCTGTCGGGCGACTTTTGAGGTCCTGACCTGCATTGTTTGGCACATTCTAAGTGCCGCTCCATATGCGAGTACTCACCCACCTGGGTCTGTCCTTGTCCTTTGTGTATTTTCTGCACAGACGATATTGCTCTATGTGGTGCCTCTTTATCTGTCTCCACAGGATTTTCTCTTTGTATACATCTTCAAGAGAGCTGCCGCCTGTTGCTGTTTATCTCCTCCTGTGAATTTGGTCCGTTTCTACTAGCGCACCTCTCTTAGGGCACGGTTGTCCTAATCCTAGGCATGAAAATATTGGCATAGAATTTGATGCGACGTTGGAACTCATGGCCTTACCTTAAAATTGCAAAAAGTAGTCAGCTTAAAAAAAAAAAAATAGTTACAATAAAGTATCATCTAAAGTAATTTTAACAAAAAATCTACTTGAACGTTGCTATAATGATTATCATTGCATAGTACAGATTTAATAGCTCCTATCCCACTTGCATGTGTTATAGACATGTATAAACTCTCTACATCAAGACTAAACAGAATGATTTTATCAGAGGGGAAAAGTTAGAGTATCAACCTTTAAAAGAAAATCACTTGTATCCTTAATAAACTATGTAGATTGTTCCACATATATATATGTATATGATATATATTGTATATAATATACAATCTAAAAAAATTGATACTTGTGTCAAAATAGAGCCAGTGCTTGCAACAATTTGGCGGCCGGGGGGTGTGTTAAGACTTTTATGAATTTTAGAAAGTATGTATAGCACAGGAGTACGAGGGTGTTTAACTGTGAGAAATTCAATTACATCATTCCCAATTATGTTATTTTTTTAAGCTGTAGCCAAAATTCTATTCAGCTCTTTTTGAATAGAAAATAAGGGATTATTAGGTCATTTTTTGTAAACATTCATATCATTCAATTGTCTCCTAATTTCGTTAGTATAATCCTCTTTAGTCCTCATAACTATTGCACCACCCTTATTGGCTCTCTTTATTATAATGTCAGGTTTTTGTTTTAAAGAATTTAAAGCTTCAAAACCCATTTTATGGAAACATTTTAACTTATACATTTTAGCAGCACAATTTAGAGTTTGTCTCTTACTTTGATCTGTTTTTACCTTAAGTGTTTCAATCTCATATTTTACCTAATTAATAAAAGTCTCAACACTATTCCCCTGCTCTAATCAACTCTTTACCATGCTGTCAACTTTTAAGAGTTAGACAAATAGTATCAGATGATAATGTGGTTAAGAGTGGGCTTATAGATATGGGAAATAGGTTCGTGGAGCGAGGCTATCCGTTACCTATAATCAACAAAGGGATAGCATCAGTTCTATCTATTCCTATAGAAGGTTTATTGAAACCTAAAAATAAGCAAACTAAGAATGATGGTAGCAAACATATAGCCTTTGTCTCTGAGTATAATTCCCTGAGTCCGTCCATTCAGAAAAGCATAAGGAAACATTGGGATATTTTATCTAGTTGTAACCCTAACATTCCAGAATTTGCCCATGTCGGCATATAAGCGAGGTAGACATCTCCAAGATCAATTAATCAAAGCTGATATAGGTCCTAGTAAAGGAAAAACCTAGAGTTATATCACCATCATTAATAAAGGATGTTTCCCTTGTTTGAACTGCTCCTGTTGTGGTAATCTAATTAAAAGATCAGTGTTTTATCATCCAAGTAATGGTAAAAAGTATCATATAAAAGGATATTATACATGTCATACCCAATATGTTATTTATTTGATTAAATGCCCATGTGGGCAGAGCTATGTGGGTGAAACTACTAGATGTATATGTGACAGGATCATAGAGCACAAAAGTACAATTAGAACAGGTATTAACACTGCTCCTGTTGCCCATCATTTTTTGCAAAAAAAATCATGCTATTAACCAACTTCGGTTTCAAATAATCGATTATATATCTAAACCACGTAGGGGAGGTGACAGAGAGCTAATGTTAAAACAAAGAGAAGCATTCTGGATTCATGAATTGGGTACATTAAAACTGATTGGGATGAACAGGGATTGGGAATTGTCTGTTTTTCTCTAGAGTAATATTGTGATAAGGTTAAAATTAATATTGGAAATAATCATTGTTGCCAAAAATATTGTTGCAAAAATATTGTTGCTAAATACTGCTATAGCATAACCAGTGCTCCATTATAAATAGCTTGATATTTTAATTAGTTTTGTATCTTTATGTATTTATTAGATGCTATACCTCTATGTTCAGATAGGATTAGTCTATTGTATTTAACTGAACACTATATATTTTTAAGGGTTAATTCTCAAAGTGATTACAGCACAATCTAGTGGTACTATCCTATAAATTGTGATTGTGTAGCAGTTTGTTTGTTAGCATGACTAAGGGATGTTTCCCAAAATGTTGCTGTTGCTATAACCCTGTGCTTTTAAGTAATACATTTGCTTTATGCTGTCACACTTATTGCTTTTTGGAATTATCTCCTTTGATGGTAGTGAGGAGCTACCCATAATGAAATGCATTGCAAATCTGGGTGCTTGACGAACTATTGCTGGTTGACTATTCATTCCCAATAACAGCTAACAAAAAAATGAATGAGTGTGCACATAAGCTTAAGATACATAAATTAAAAAAGATGTATTCACATATATCCAACACATTCATGATAATTATCAAGTGGTTAATCAAAGGACAGATAAAATTAAAAATGGGACGTCTTCCATGTAACTCTAGATATACTAGCACTATTAAAATCTGATGTGAAAATTAGCAAAACAAAAAGAAACAGTGTACATAATAAATTGTGGCTAAATGATAGGTGCACACACCAGTAGCCGTTATAATTTTTACGCTTATAGGTGGTGTGGTATTTATCGCAAGAGATACATGGGAGACATTCTATTTTTAACTTTATCTGTGCTTTGATTAACCACTTTATACGTATCACAAATGTGTTGGCTATATGTGAATAAATATTTTTTAATTTATGGCTTTTGAGCACACTCATTCATTCTTGTTAGCTGTTTATCTTTTCCCTAATAGAGAAGGAGTTAGGGTATTTGAGTTGCCAGATACTTTGAGCTAAGCGCATACTTCTAGTGTTTTATTCATTCCCAATAGTAAGGACTCGAGAACTCTCACCACCTTATGAAAGAAAACATAATTTATGCTTACCTGATAAGTTAATTTCTTTCCACGAGACCCACCCAAGTTGTTTCTTTCTAGTTAGCGGTAGTTCTAGATTGCACCTCTTTACCCTACTATATTTCCTAATTTCTCAGGGAATGTCTTTCCATTCATCTTGCAAAATAATTACCAAAGATGTGAGTCTCTCAGGTTGGGCCGCAGTCTGGCAGTTTCGAAGATCGCAGGGAGTCTGGTCCCCTTAGGAGGCGAGATTTTCAAGGCTCTCAAGGCTTGGCCTTCTCTCAGAGCAGTGCCTTATATTTCTTTCCAATCAATCAACATAATTGCAGTAGCCTTCATCAATCAATCATGGAGGTAATTGCAGCCCTATAGCAATAGTGGAAGTAGCATGTATTCCATCCTAGGCAGAGTTTTATCAGTGTATCTTTTACCTCCAATTGTGAATCTGTTGAGAGTAAGTGCTTGTCTCAAGCAGGAGTGTATAGTTTCCACTTTGATAGCTCACACATGGCCACGCAGGAGTTGGTATGTGGATCTGGTTCAGATGTGCAGTGCTCATTGTCCAGGTCTGTTATCTCTAGATACATTTTTCTGCCAAAATCTGCAATCTCTCAATTTGACTGTGTAAAGATTGAACAGGTAATTGTTGTCAAAAGGAGTTTTTGAGGTTTGGTGGTTAATTCACTTATCAAAGCTCATAAACATGTGACTGGGAATATATATCATAAGGTATGGAAGATTTATCTTTCCTGGGTAATTGAAAGAGGTATTAGTTGGCATTCCTTTAGAATTACTAGAATTCTACAATTTCTTCAGGATGGGCTGTATAAGGTTTTGCCTTTGAGTACTTTAAAGGGTCATATTTCTGCTATTTCTGTGTTATTCCACTGTAAAGTTAGCCAGACTTCCATATATTCAAGCCTTTGTACAAGCTTTATTCAGAAACCTACAGGACATTTACTCCTCCAATGAATCTTAACTTGGTGTTTAGGATTTTTCAATCTCCTCCATTTGAATTGAACCTATACATCAGTTGGATATTAAGCTACTGTTTTGGAAGGATATATTTTTTCTGGCTATTTCATCCACCAGAAGAGTATCTGAATTATTTGCAATTTCTTGTGAAGTGCCACATTTGTTTTTGTTTTTAACCAATATAAGGCTGTTCAGCATACTCATTATAGTTTTTTGTTTTTACCTATAATCAATAGATTGTCGTTCCTTTGTTATGTCCAAATCCAGAGAATTCAAAGGAGCGGTAATTGAATAATGTAGATGTGGTTAGAGCTTTAAAATATTACCTGGATCTTGTCAGTTTAGACAACCTTCCAGTTTGTTTGTTTGTTTATTTTTCAAGTAAGTGTAAAGTCCAGAAGGCTATGCCTGCTTCCTTAGTCTCTTGGCTAAAGAAGGTAATTGATATAGCTTACTTGGAGGTGGGACAGTCTCCTCCTCTATGTATCACGGCTTATTCTACCTGTTCTGTCTCTACATACTGGACATTCAAGAATAAGGGTAAATAGGTGCCTGCCTTCATTTTGTCCCACCAGTTTTTTGTGGACTTTCCAGCTTGGGTATTAGGTCCCAATGGTAAGGATTTGTGACCATCTTAAGAAAGAAAATATAATCTATGCTTACCTAATAAATTTCTTTCTTTCTTGGTGGTGAGAGTCCACGCGAACCACCCTAGTTTGTTTGTTTCTTACTACTTGGTGGCAGTTCTAGTTTGCATCTCTGTACCCTATTGTCTTTCCTACTTTCTGTTTCTCCTTTACTTGGCTATCCGATTGATTGAAAGGCACAGGGAGTGAGAGGGAATAAAAGTCCTGGTGTAGGGTGTCTCTTCCTTTTACTGGTGGCCAGGTACTAAATTCCCAATAGTAAGGACGTGTGGACTCTCGCCAGCAAGAAAAACACAATTTATGCTTA
>CAJPDP010215698.1:0-14015 GCA_905336975.1 Bombina variegata variegata | reverse complement strand
TTAAAATGCTGGTGCACGGTGCATACTTAAATACACATTTAAAACAGCTATAAATTTAATAGATGCATTTTTGCTAATACATGTATATTACAAAAATGCTTCTATTCAAAACTGAAATGCATCCATGTGGATTCAAGTTTTGGCTGGAATGTCCCTTTAAATGTGATGTTTGTACTGAAGAGGGTATTGTGTTTTCATTCATAACTATTTTTGTTTCTTAAAGGGATCTAATAGTGTAAGAATACACTACTCTAGTGGTTCCCAAAGTGGGCAATACTGCACCCTAGGTGGTGGGGACACTAATAGGCATAAGAGGTTGAAGGTAGGCACTAGAATTACCATAGGGGGCGCTAGTAGGAAAGGAGTGGAAGAGGATGCTAGTGGGCCCCTCCAAGTATAATTACTGCAATTGCAATCCACATGACAAGCTACCCTAAACCTTATGTCTCAGCACCTCGTGGGCTGAAAGCTCTTCAGAGCAGACCCCCTACTGCACAGTGTTTAGTCTGTGTGTTTTTTTGTATCTTATCACAAATCTTTGTCATTGTATTCACCTGAAAAAGTTTGTGAACCACTGCGTTAGAGCATTGTATTGTTGCATACGTTTTATATTTATGTGTTTAATGGTTTTCTTTTAATTTTTTCTTTCTCTTTAGATAAACCACCAATGCGTTTTTTTTTATTTTTCCCTTTACAGATATTTTCCAACTTATCTTTAAATGAGCGTTGCCTTTTTGCATCCCTGGTCTGCAAATACTGGCGTGACCTCTGTCTAGATTTTCAGTTTTGGAAGCAGTTGGATCTTAGCAATCGTCAGCAGGTACCGTTTTGGAATATATCCATGTGTGATACGTCCATCTTCTATGCTGGTTTCTTGATAAGTTTCTACTTTGTGCATATTACACATCTATGCATATATTATTACACACATTTACTTAAATGTCTATTATTGCTTAGAAACATGCAGGTGAGTAACCCTTTCATAGGGGTTAAACCTAGTTAGACTGCTCCTGGACAGTATATACACAGAGTTTTCAATCATTGGCTGTGTCCCACGCAGATACGCTTAATAGAGTGAACTTAAATGTGTTTAACATGTAATTTCTGTAATGACTAAATGCTTTAAGAATTGGAACATTTTAATAGTTCATTAACACAACTATTTAACTGGACAAAAAAATAATTTGTGGGAATCAAATTATGTTCAATTGATTAAAGCAAGACATTGCTAGATATCTGGAAATTGTGCTTGTTCTATGTTTCCTAGATAGCTTTGTAGTCAAATGCTGTAATTTACTTAAAGTTTGAAATATATTGGAATTATCACATTTAGGTTTATTCTTGTAGTTGAAATAGCTTTTACTTCTTGAAACCACTACCCATAATGAAAATGTCATTAGATTAGTATTGGCTTTTGTGTATAGAGACAGCTAAGATAAGGTGATCCACTGTTCTTGCAGGCTTAGTTTGATTAGGCATTATTATTATTATTATTATTATTATTATTATTCAGTTATTTGTGGAGCGCCAACAGATTTTGCAGCACTTTAAACAAAGGTATGATAGTATTTATATGAAACAAGTGGGTAGAGGGTCCTGCAACTAGTTGTACTGTTGTAAATCAACTCCCATGAAGGTGATCTACGAATAGCTGGGCTCGTAGGTTTACATGCCAAGTGGGTTCACAGGGATAAAAAAAAGAGGGGAGGAACTAAGGTTAGAAAAGGTTACCGTATATTGTATGCACCCCTGAATAGTAGAGTCTTTTTAAAGAGCGCTTGAAACTTTCAAAACTTGGGGAGAGTCTTGTGGACCAAGGCTGTGAGTTCCACAAAATTGGGGCCAATCTGTAGAAGTCCTGTAGACAGGAATTTGAGGAGGTAACAAGAGAGGAGGAGATCATGAGCAGAGCAAAGGGGATGGGAGGGAAACTATCTGGAGATAAGGTCTGATCTATAGAGGGGGGAAGTGCATTGATGGCCTTGAATGTCAGTCAGAATTTTGTGTTTTTTTCTGGAGGAAGCCAGTCAAGGGATTGGCAGAGAGGTGCAGGAGCAGAAGAGTGACGTGTAAGGAAGATCAGGCTGGCAGAAGCATTCATTATGGATTGTAAAGGAGATATGTGGAAACTATGGAGACCAGAGAGGGTGGAGTTGCAATAGTCAGGGTGGGAAATGAGAGAGTGGTTTACAATCTTAGCTGTGCCTTGTGGAAGGAAGTATCACATTTTGGAGATGGTTTTTAAGGTGGAAACAGAAGGAGTTGGCCAAAGACTGTATGTGAGGATGGAAAGAGAGATCTGAGTCAAGTGTGACCCTAAGACCTCAGGCATGCAGGGTTGGGGTAATGATGCTATTATCAACAGTTATAGGAAGATGGGGGTGGGGATTTTGGAAGAAGGGGGAAAATAAGGAGTTAAGTTTTGGAGGTAGTGACACAAGTTGGCAAAAAAGGGGATAGGTCTGGTGCAGAAAGGTATATTTGGGTGACATCAGCATACAAATTATATTAAAACTCAGACTTTATTAAGGAACCTAATGATGATGTATAGATTGAAAAGAGAAGGGTGCCAAGGACAGAGCCTTGTGGTACCCAGCGGGAAGTGGTAATGGGCAAGAGGAAGCGTTAGAGAAGGCTACACTAAAGGTATGGTTAGACAGGTAGGAGGAGAACCAAGACAAGGCTTTGTCACAATGCTGAACAATTGTAAGGTTTGGAGCAAAAGAGGGTAATCAACAGTGTCAAAGGCTTTAGACCAATCAAGAAGGGTAAGCAGAGAGAAGTGGCCTTTTGATTTAGTTGTAAGTAGGTCATTAGTAACCTAGACAATTGCTGTTTCTGTGGAGTGTTGGGGGCGAAATCCAGATTGCAGTGGGTCAAGGAGGGAGTTTGTGAGGAAATGTGATAAAAGATGTATATACTAGATTTTAATGATATCTTGAGTCAAGGGGGAGTAGGGAAATAGGGCGGTAGTTAGATGGGAAGGTTGGATTGAGAGAGAGTTTTTTTTGAGAATAGGTGTGACTAATGCATGTTTAAGAGATGAGGGAACTATACCGGTGCTTAGGGAGAGGTTGAAGATGCGTGTGAGGATAAGGGTAGAAGAGAAGTAGGGGAGCAACTGTGTGGGCATGGGATAGAGGGGACAGGTAGTCGGGTAAGAGGACAATATAAAGGCAGAAACCTCTTCCTCAGTAACAGGGAACTGAGTGTGTGGGTTTTGGATGATTTTGAGTGGTTGAGAAGATTGGAGACTGGTAGTATGTTAAGAGATGATTTAATTTCTGATAGAATCAATTTTGTTGTAGTGGCTGGCAGAATCTTGAGCAGAGAGAGAAGTTGTAGTAGGAGGTGGGGGTGGGCGGAGAAGGGTATTGAAAGTGGAGAACAGACGTTGTGGGTTTGGAGAAAGAGTAGAGAAGTTTAACAATTCTCTTAACAATAGGTGGTAGTTTCAATGGCAAAAACTATTTTAAGTAAATATAATGATAAATGTAAAAATAAATGCAAAGGAGTAATTTCCCATGTGTTTTTAACGCCTTTTAAGCTGCTATAACAAGGATTTGGAACACATTTACTGTACACTGTCACTTCAAGTATGCAACAGATTGCATGACTCTACTACATACTAAATATGTAGCAGTCACATAGGCATTAGTTGCTGTAACTTTCCATTCTCAAGATAAGATAAATATATTAACCATGGTTTTCAAGTAGTATATTCTTTTTCTGTTGATATATTTTTGGTTTCAAAGGCCTACACATTGTGCTAAAAAGTGTCAGTTTTAAATAATTTGTAAACACTTATGTAAGGAGATGTTTTGCACTTTAGTACTTGCTAATGTAAACTGTGCATATACATAGAAACATATGACTTATGTCACTTTAAGGCCTAAAGTTAAAGTGAATGTAAATTTTTATGCAAAAGTGCCCGTTTTTAAAAAATTCTATTTAAAAACAGGGGCACTTTAATTCATCAAAATTTACATTTACTCGTGTTGTGAAAAAAACTTACCTTTTTAATCTTGACAGCAGCTCCAGCTTCCTCCACCCGTCGCAAAGCCTCTTTCTGGGTCTAAAATGAGGAATCAGGCTTCCTCCAATCACGGCGTTGAATCAGACACGGGGGGAAGCCGTGTTTGGAGGATGACCTATCCTTAATTTCTGACATCAGAAATGGCTTGCAACGACCGGAGGAAGCTGGAGCTGCTGTCAAGTTTAAAAGGTAAGTTTATTTTTTATTTTTTTTTCTCCACAACAGGAGTGAAATGTAAATTTTGATGAATTAACGTGCCCCTGTTTTTAATCGAATTTTTAAAAACTGGGCACTTTAGCATCAAAATTTACATTCACTTTAAGGAGTGTCATGTTAAAGGGCATGATACTCAAATTTTTCTTTGTTTTGTCTTACATTATAAAACTTTTTTTTTTTTTTTTATTAGTTTTGCTTTTTCAAAACCCAATGTGCTTGTGCTGCATAAACCATTTTTTTTTCTTCCTTTCTATCAGCCAGTAAGCAGTAGAGTCTCATGACTCCCTTACACAGAATTATGCACTTCCTGTTCGTTTCTTCTTAAATGCGAACAGCTTTTACTTAGTTTAAAAATATTTTTGCATAAAAAGAGTTAAGTGCAGCTTTTACAGATTACTCATTTCTCTAGCATGTATCATCAAAAGAAAATTTCATGTTTGTTGATTGAAACCTCTTCCTATTCAGAAAATAAATTCTGGAAACCGTCTGCTTTTTAAATAGCAACATTGTAGTGTCTGTACACTTTAATAAGATACTTTTTGTGGAAACATATTTAGTTCTAACCACTACTTAATGCATACAATTCTTAATTTACTGTTTTTCTCTTTAGGTCAAAGATGGTTTACTAGAAAGAATTGTTTGTAGGAATCAAAACATCACAGAAATCAATATTTCTGACTGTCGCAATGTGACTGATACAGGTGTATGCATGGTAGCATTAAGGTGCCCCGGATTGTTGAAGTACACTGCTTTCAGATGTAAGCAATTAACGGACATATCACTTATTGCTCTTGCTACGCAGTGCTCATCTCTACAGAAGGTCCATGTGGGAAATCAGGACCGACTTACAGATGAGGCACTTAAACAGGTAAGGTTTTTGGCTATCACAATAGAAATCCCTTTTGTTTTAGATAGCCACTCTAATTTCTGAGGTTTTAATCCACTTTAAGTGAATCTGCCCTCCTTAGGTCAACCACCCGGTTATTCTGTGTGGAAAATATAGCTTCACCAAAAGACAGAGACAAACCAGGATTTTTTTCAAACGTGGAATCAAAATTTATTGACGTTTCGGGGAGTAAACCTCCCCTTCCTCAGAACATATAGTTCATACAAACACATGTGCTTAAATAAGTGAACAACCACACAGTAACCTCCCATTTCCTGTCTCCAAAAGGCGCCAATATTACATGATATCCTATGTGTGACCCAGGAAGTTCTCATCCACAGTCACTTCCGGTATCGACTCGTTTAAACAAAAATCACTCTAACATTCTTGATTCTAAATGTCGTTTAGTGATCATCACATTGAGTTTTTGGATTTGATGATTGCTAAGGAACTGACAAGGCTTGAGACAACGTTGTACTCTAAGCCAACTGATTGCAAGATACCACACAGGATACACTGCTGCTGAAGAAAGATCAATGTCAGGACCTTGACAGAAATGTCATTTCTTTTTTTTTCAACTACTTTTGCGCCCAATACATCGAGGGTTGGACAGTCTATCAGGGAACACTGGCATATTTTACTCTCCGATCCCAAATTAAAATTTGTACAAAATACTCGCGCTTTGGTCGGCTACAGACGCAGTACTAACCTCATGGATCTCTTAGTTATTACAGATTCGGTCAAGAGTTATACAAAGGAAGAACGTCAAGGCACACGCAAGGGATGCTTTCGGTGCCCCAATTGCACAACTTGTAATGCTATGATAGCCACTAAAAAGTTTAATCATCCACATGGAAACCAAGTATATACCATCAATCATCCGATTTCCTGCACTACTACTTTTGTAGTCTACTTGATCATCTGTCCATGTGGTTAACACTAAATAGGAAAAACTCAAGGGACGATACGCAAAAGAATGGCTAACCATCGAGCTGCGATCAGATCAGCCTTTAAGAAAGGGGAATCCGATCAACCAGTGGCACGCCACTGGCTGACAGCGAAGCATGCGGTATCCGCTATCAAGTTTATCCTCATTGACCATATTCCAAAGTTAACACGTGGAGGTGATAGGAACAAACTACTGCTAAGAAGAGAAGCAGAATGGATGTTACGACTGGGGACAATGCACCTTAAGGGACTCCACTCTCCACCGGACTTTGGTGCCTTGATATGATGTGGTATTAAGTTTTTAGTGTAAGGTAGTGTTTACATGTGCCGGCTAGGACTTTAGCACCTGCAGGTTGTGGATGGGAACTGTGATGGTGGCTTTCCGCCTTCTAGCGGGATGCCTATCCTTTTACAGTATAGTGTGTTGCGGTGGGTGGCATGGATCATTTCGACTCATGTGGTCCACCCCGTTACACACACTAGACCTTGGTGGCGGTGTTATGCTTACTGGTTTGACCCTTGTGCACTATGAATGTGCTATATATACTACTCTCTCTGTACCCGGTCACATGATATAGTGTTGATAATCCAATGAGTAAGAGGGGTATTTCTCCTCGTAGTAGGTAACTATGGCTAGTGTCTATGGTTATGTATGTTAATGTAAGACTTGTATATCCTCCAATTTTTAATTTTCATCTGTATCATATTTTGAACGCACAGTTTGCCAAGTGTGAGTTTTTTAGTATACAAGGAATGTACTTATACACTGTTTATATTACCTGTCTTTTTTACAGTGACGTGCACTCATAGGAGGACTTTAAGGTGCAAATCTACATCATGGCGATATGCAAATTGTTTTGGAACCAATAAAACACGTGTTGTGGGGTGAATGCATGCACAGCTTTTTAACGGAAGTGACGCATGTCTGTGTACACCGGAACCGGAAGTGACGTCACTTCCGGTCAGTAGACATATACACATAGCGGTTACACACCGGAACTTTGGTGAGATCAGATTTAGGTAGTTATACCCTGTTTATGTTTTATCCAGAATGATGTTTTGTTTATTTTTGACACACATTAGAATCAAGAATGTTAGTTATTTTTGGCTATTTTTGTTTAAACAAGTCAATACCGGAAGTGACTGTGGATAAGAACTTACTGGGTAGCACATAGGATATGATGTAATATTGGCGCCTTTTGGAGACAGGAAATGGGAGGTTACTGTGTGGTTGTTCACTTATTTAAGCACATGTGTTTGTATGCACTATATGTTCTGAGGAAGGGGAGGTTTACTCCCCGAAACGACAATAAATTCACTCGCACACATATTCTTTTGTCCTCAAAAAAAATAAAATAAAAAAATAAAAAAATCCACATAAGAGATCTAGTAAGAGGAGATAAATATTACTTACACATATAGTGAAGAACAACAACGTCTAAGACAAGCATTCTGGAACCTCAGTCGCCAGGTGGACTCTCCTCCAGTCCTGGATCACTGTTCTCAATTGGACACCAGAACCAATCCTCCATTGGGTCCTCAAATCAACGCTCCTATCCGGGAGGCAATAAGATGCATAAAATTCCACACAGTAGTGTATAAAATGTCAAACGCATTAGAGGTAAAATATACAATTTAAAAAAAAAAAAGCTGGCAACAATAGCAACACATTTCTCAGTGTCAAAGCATCCTTTCATCGGGTCATGATTTGATGACCCTTTGGAGGATTGGTTCTGGCGTCCAATCGAGGACCGTAATCCAGGACTTGAGGCGAGTCTGCCGGACGACTCCCAGGTTCCGTCCTGCTTGTCTTGTACGTTGTTGTGCTTCACTATATGTGAGTAATATTTCTCTCCTCTCACTCCATCTCTTTGGTGCGGATTGTTTACCCTCTGAGGCGCCTTCTGTTTTTGTGTTTATAGAGTTCCTAAGTGTCTGGTCAGACATTAAGAAGAGCTGCCCCATGAGATTCATGTCATAGAAGAATCTTTCTTCATTGTCGTTAACATACCATGAGCCTTAAAGAGACTACTATCTCTTGCCACTTTGGACTGATATTGTCATTTCATTTTTTTGGATTGTTATTATTTTTTGCATATTGTTTTTTTTGTTATCCTTTGCATATTATTTATTTAGTTTATTTGGCTCCATCTCCCTGGTGTTCCTATAGGTATATATTTTCTTATATGATTTTGTACTTATATCATATATTCATATATAGTTACATGTCTATTTTAACTATCTCCCTGTACTGCAATCCCCACTCCTATGGACACAGGACACTATGTTAAACTTATGCATCACAATATTTGATGAATTCATTTTTTATGAATGCATACTTTTTATATTTACCTCAAAACATTGGTTTTATTTAAGGTATTTATTTCCTTCTTATTTATAGCTGGGTCTCAAATGCCGAGACTTAAAGGACATCAATTTTGGTCAGTGCTACAAGATAACAGACGAGGGAATGATTGCTATAGCCAAAGGGTGTCCAAAACTGCAAAGAATTTACATGCAAGAAAACAAATTAGTAAGTTGTTTCATGTTTTTTTCCCCAATCCTTACATTGTTTTTGCAATAAAAAAATAAATATATATATTAGTGCAGGTGTGAAAAAATACTGTAGAAAAAGAAAGAATAGAAATGTTAATTTTTTTTTAAAATCAATTAAAGTGAAAGTCAATTTAAAACGATTACCTAAAGTGAAACGATAACAGATCAAAAATGAATGAGTTTAATTTATGAAATCTTTAGTATATACTTATCTTCAGAGATCTCACTATAAATGCTATACGGATAAGAGCTGAAGCTCCGGTCGCCATTTTCAGCAATTGATTGACAGTTGACTTATCTGCAATCAACTAATCGTTGTTTTCACCCCGGGGCGTTCAGCCCCTTTGCACAAACGTCACGACCCGGGAGAAACAATGATTAGTTGATTGCAGATGAGTCATCTGTCAATCAATTGCTGAAAATGGTGACCGGAGCATCAGCTCTTATCCGTATAGGGTTTATAGTGAAATATCTCTGAAGAAAAGTATATACTAAAGATTTCATGAATTAAACTCTCATTCATTTTTTTTAACTGCTATCGTATCACTTTAGGTAATCTCTTTAACTTGACATTCACTTTAACAAAATGCGATGTGAGTGTATAGTTGTCGCTTGGCCTTGTTTTCACGGCATAGTTATGGTCTTTTTACTGCAAGTCTTCTATGAAAACCCCTTCTCCGAACAGTAGATGGGTGTACCAGTTCCCACTGGTTTCTGCCAATTCTGAGCTAACAAGCACTGCAAGACATCTTTCCATTGCAAAGGGAAGTTAGCATGTTGTGTCTTTTATCTGCTGCAAGTTTCCTTAGCCAACCACTGTGTCTACGATCCTCAACGTTGTCTGTTTCTTTGTGCTTGGACATCAAATCTAGAAACCCCTGTCTGCCTTGAAATGTCTGTAGTATAACTACCTTGTGTCTTGTTGCTATGCTCATTATTGCTATGGTGTATGATTTTTGACATTAAACTGTCTTTAGCAACCTCACCTTGTTAGCGGAGTTTGGCTGTTCAGCAACCTTACCCAGTTTTTTTTCTCTCTCCTACTCAGCTGTAGGAGATCCCTGAATTTGCGCAAGTGTACCTCGAAGAATTTGCTTTTTTGAAGGGTGGTCACACTAAATATTGATTTGATTTAGATTTTCCTTCTGTTCACTCACTATGTATTTTGTTAATTGATAAAAAGAAACTATTAACGTTTCTATTTTTGAAAGCATTTTTACTTTACAGTAGGCATGTGCAGTTGCAGAATAAGCCTCCCGACAGCAGCATTTGGCTCTTTTTCAGAGCCGGATTTCTTCTTGTGAAAGTGCAGCACATAAAAATCTTTACAGATCTTTGTGTGTTGCACTTTCCCACTAAGCAGTTCAGCTCCAAAAAAAAACCAGATGCTGCTGGCTGAAGGCGGCTGCTTTTGGTCGTTTGTTGTTAAACGAAAAACACAAATGCACATGACTACTTACGGAAAGGGTTGACAACCCTGAAATGTCACTGAAATAAATTTTTGGAGTGATTTAAATCCAGCAAGTGGTTTACTTTTGTTTGAGATTTATATTTACAGTGTAAAAAATGCTATACTAGTAAGTCACTGGTTTCCACTGAATACTTGAGAGGGAAAGAATACTTAGTAGAATGGTGCAAAAAATAATGTTTCATGGTTCTAACTTGCCATATTAGTTTGCTGTTAGAGATAATCAAACCGTCTTACAGATGAGCAGGAGGCAAAATCATTTGATTGTAAGAAGGTCTTTCTGGCATTGCTTTTCTATGAGTGTTTTGCAGCAAATTTCTGAAAGTAGCACGTGATTTTCATGTCACCTGTCTTCTATTCATCACATTAAATTTACTTTATTATTATTAAAGGGACATAAATGTGTGTTAAAGTGAAACGCTAGGATTGACTATTGAAACAAATAAAGGGGACTTTCATTCATGAAGTATAAGATACTTCATGTAGAAAGCTCCTTTATTTGTTTCAATCGATTGCTGTTTTTTGCTGCTACAGCAGCCCACGGCTTTTTTTTTAGCCGTGGGCTGCAGTAGCTAGTTTAATTTCCTTGTCCTGAACCCTTATTCCTGGGATCTTTAGTCTGAGTGTGCTCAGTATTGGTTCTAAAGCTAAATTGAAGGTTAAGGGTGATAGGGGACATCCTTGACGAGTCCCTCTCAAGAGTGGAAAAGATGTTTTGCATTTATTTATGATTAAAGCTGCTTGGGACTTTTTGTGTAATAACTATCATATTATAGCAGTTTCCAGAAAAGCCAAATTTAGTCAATGTTGTAAATATATGGTCCCATACTATCGAATCAAAAGCTTTATGTGCTTACAGCGCTATTACAGATGAGTCTACTTCACTTATTTCCTTATTATATTTTTATTATACCAGGCGTCTGCTATTGTTATATATAATTTCCTCACATTAATGTTGGATGAGCGTCCCTTCATGAAGCCTGTTTGATCCCGATGGACTATTCCCCCTAGTATTAACTGTAGTCTTTTGGCTATAATGCTTGTAATTATTTTATAGTCAATATTTAACAAGGAAATTGGTGTATATGATTCTAATATTTGTGGATCTTTCCCTGGTTTTGGTATCATAATTATTGTAGATTCATTAAAATCTGTAGAGGGCATAAGTTGTCCTGTCCAAAAATTATTGAGAAGTAGTGTTATTGTAGGAGTGATTTCATTTATTAAAATCTTATAAAATTCAGAGGGTAGTCCATCGGGGCCAGCGGCTTTGTTATTAGCTAATTTTTTTATTGTTTGTGACACTTCTTCTTCTAAAATTGATTCATTAAGTTTATTTAGCTAGGTTATATAATTTTTTGAAGCAGCTACTGTTTTCCAGAATTGTTCCTTTTTCCCTTTATCTATGGAAAATGGTGAGCATAGCTTTGTAAAATATTCATAGAATGTTTCTTGGATTTCTTTAAAATTAGTTATCTCCTTATCCCCCACTTTTAATTTAGAGATGAACGCGTTTTTCTTTTGATTATTAACTATTTGGGCTAGAAATCTCCTAGATTTGTTGCCAAATCTGTAAAATTTAGAGCACCTTTTCATGTTTTCTTTAACTTCATTTTGGGTGAGGAAATATATCTTGGCGAAAAAGAAAAGAGATATTTTTTCCCAGTTAGACTTAGTTCTACTACCCAGAATTCTTGTATATCCATTAGTTAATGTTTTAGTTATTTGCTGTTTCCTGAGGTTTATTTTTCTCCTCATGTTAATTACAAAGGAGGTGATCTCTCCCCGGAGCACTGCTTTAGTAGTGTTCCAATATATATTTGTTTTATTCAGATAATTATTATTGAATCTATCAAATTCTATCCACTTCTCCCTCAGGAAATTTATAAATTTGGGGTTATTTAGTAAATATTTCGGGAAGAAGGATCCTGGTTATTTTAAGTGCGATACATCACATACTATGCTAATGGGAACATGATCGGATAATGTGATTTGATCAATCATAGATTCCTGCTCTTGGTTGATCATGCATTCCGATACAAGGAAAAGATCTATTCTTGAAAGGGAATGGTTAGACTTAGAAAGACATGTGTATTCCCTACCGTCTGGATTTCTTATTCTCCAAATATCCTGTATATTTAAATCTTTTCAAGTTTTTAAGTATTATGCTTTCCCTTTTCCTTTTAGCCCGTGTATTTTCCTTAATTCCTAGATTCCTGATGTTTTGTTCCCCTATTTTTCTCTGCCTATCCAGGAGTAAATTTGGGGTGAGATTGAAGTCTTCCCCCAATTATTAATTGTTTATCTGAATATATCAGCTGATCCCGTATTTTTCTCCAAAACCCCCGATCTTCAATATTGGGTCCATACACATTACATAGGATATATTCCTTATTTTCGATCCTTACTGATAAAATAATATCTCATCTTGATCTAGTATTATGTTGTTAATTTTATATTCTAATGTCTTACTGAATATAATTGCTACCCCTTTTTTCCTTTTACAGCATGGGGTAAAAATTACTTTTTACCCACCCTCCCTTTAATTTTGATGCTTCTTCGCTTTTTAGGTGTGTTTCTTGAAGAAAAATTATCTGAGCTCCTGATTTCTTTGCGTATCTTAATATAGATTTCCTTTTGATAGGTGAAGTGATTCCACCTATGTTCCATGATATGACTTTAAAAGTCATTTTATTCTATTTAATTACAACATAAAACAGAGTAAGGCTATCTTTAATTTAAATTTAAAACACTTCTACTTGTTTTGTTCTTTCAAAATCGTTTAACATTCTTTTAAAATTTGTTTTTAAAGGCCCTGATTGTGCTTTAGCAACTCCAACATAGCAGGTTCGAGTTATGCTTTCCAGCAGTTTAGACGTGTGTGTATGAGTAGTAGTTTATAAGGTTTTAGGAATAAAAGGGTCATAATAGTTGAAAATTACATGATCTAATCAGTTAAGAGTATGTCATTTTACAACTATTGACCCTGCTCTACTGTGTTTAACCCCAGAAATGGGTTAAAAGGTCATGAAATTTAGTATAATCATAAATAGATACATTAAGTAGCATAAGAGATTTTACTTATCTTTTTTTTTAGTGCATCAATCTTTCATTTTCTCCAGCTAGACTGCCCATTGCTGATCTCCGTGTAATGTAAAAACACAGAAAAAAGGGAGCACTAGCAAGCAGCTATATGTGAGATCAATAAAATCACTATAGTGAACAAATACAAAATATGTACGTCAATTTTGTAAGCAAATGTAAAATTTTAAATATTGACTATTTATAATAACAATGAATGATTGACCACCGGTGGTATATATAAAATATGACCTCCAAAATGGAGCATAAAAATCAAGCATGAAAGTAAAGTACAAAATGGTTAAAAATGGTTAAAAACAAAAGGTACCAAATGAATTCTAGAATAATTACATTTCATGAATTAAGGTTCATACGATATCCTATATTAAATTCCCAAAGAGTGGCATTAGTCTCTAGCAAAGTATGTAATGGAAAGCAATGTAAATAATGGTAGGTGCTGGAGATGGGTAAAAAGTCCACTGTTGACTGCAACTTTGATGGATACAACTTTCTCTTGTTAAGTGTATCCAGTCCACGGATCATCCATTACTTATGGGATATATTCTCCTTCCCAACAGGAAGTTGCAAGAGTCCACCCACCGCAAAGCTGCTATATAGCTCCTCCCCTAACTGCCATTACCAGTCATTCTCTTGCAAGTCTCAACATAGATAGGAGGTCGTGAGAGTCTGTGGTTTTTTATACTTAGTTTATTTCTTCAATCAAAAGTTTGTTATTTTTAAATGGCACCGGAGTGTGCTGTTTATCTCAGGCAGTATTTGGAAGAAGAATCTGCCTGCGTTTTTTCTATGATCTTAGCAGACGT
>CAJPDP010215619.1:0-12789 GCA_905336975.1 Bombina variegata variegata | reverse complement strand
TAGAAACGTGGTTTTTATGATAGGTTGTTAGGTCTAAACATAACTTTTTCTTTCCCTATAGACATCAATGGGGCTGCGTTATGGAGCTTTTGTTTCTGCGATCGCAGGTGTTAGGCTTTTTTTTTGTCAGCTCTCCCCATTGATGTCTATGGGGAGATCGTGCACGAGCACGTCAAAACATCGCTTCTATTTGGGTGAGACCTGCCACCATATTGCCCGCACAAGCCGGGTTTTTTCAAACCTGTAATAGCAGTGCTATAGGGAGGTGAAATACCGCCGCTTTTGTGTCGGTCGCTAATTTTCCTATATCGCTCAAAACTCGTAATCTAGCTGAATGTGTTTATGCCCAAGGAGTTATTTAAGAGTAAACACAACACAGTACTAAATGCAAGTCAATAGATAATAAATAAAAAGTCATGTGATCAGGGGGCTGTCAGAAGGTGCTAAGATACAAGGTAATCACAGAGGTTAAAAGTCTATTAATATAACTGTTGGTTGTGCAAACCTGGGGAATGGGTAATAAAGGGATTATCTATATTTAAAACAGTAAAAAATATATTGTAGACAGTCCTTTTAAGACAAAGAATAATTTATGGTCTTTATTTACAGATGGAACTACCTTTCCAAACAATGAATACCTGGGATTTTTAGAGACCTGAAAGGCAGGTAAGGGGCATGGTTTGGACATAGAAGATAATATATAATTAAAGGGACTGTATACTGTAAAATAATAATAATGTGTTTACAATTGCTTTTTTTACCAACTGCAGAGTAAAAATGTATGAATATGTATGAAAATTAGCTTTTTAAGGTTTATTTGTGTATTTTAAAGCTCTGATATTGTGTTTTGAAGCCACAACCTAATAAAATAGGTTGAGCTTGTAGGTATAATTAGATCTCATTCTGCTGGCTGTGTTCACAAAGCTTATCTATAGCTTGGACCTGCGGCCACAAACTTTCAGGATAGGTGGGGATACCACATGCTAAATCAACTATTTCAAATGCCGATATAAGGGTAAAGGATCTACTTGTAAACAATTTAATACACTCCAGCAGGTAAAGTGGATCATTGGGAACAACTTAAAGGGCAGATAATTTGGTCCCGTAGAGTAAAGCAGATACTAAATGCGGTCACTCAAACATAGAAACTAGGACTAGCAAGGAATGTGTGGGACTAATATGACACCTCATGAGAAAACATATAGTATGAAAAATCGCATATGATGACTTTACAGTCATAGTAAATAGGAGGATAGTGTAAAGGTATAATGGAAATGACAATTTCAATATAACAAGAGAATAGAGATTGTTAAAACGGCAACAGTTGGAGGAATGAGGCCTAGGGCCCCTCAGAGGAGTCTTAGCTTCATGTTAAGGTTAATTAAGACCAGACCCTGAACCCTAATATGTGGCTGAAGTAGAACATTTGTAGGGATTGACTCTACGAACCTGAGGGTAGAATTATGTGCAGGACTGGAGATTTCTCACCCCTAAATATAGGCTCTTATCTCACCTGGCCACAAAGTACCTTACTTATGTTGTACATATATGGGGAAAGAAAAAGCAAGTAACTAATTTTAAAGTAACGCTAGATATATGTAGAGATAAGCAGGTAAATCTGTTCCCGGATATTGATCTAGGCAGCTGACCCGGCAAACAAATATGTATTGCTGCCAACTAATACTCAAATAGTGAAGGGGAACAATAAGTTTGTGTTATCTATAGTGACTAGGGTTGTTATTTATGCTAGTGCTAAAGTGTATAAATGACTCAAGGAACAGCTGATATGCATGAAAGAGTGCATTTTACTGAGTAGGTGACAGTATGTAATCGTTAACTATTAAGGCAAAACATTAAAAGAAAAAAAAAAGAATAAACAAACAACAGAGACAGCATTCTGGCACTGATAATGTTCAAATAAGCTGCACTTAGGTCACTATATAATGAGCAAAATCAATCAGCCTGCAATCTGACTGAAGTCATATGTCCCAATGTGAGCATGTCAGACCTTAGGGTCATCATTTGTATGGTCAGGCCAAATGGGACATTGAGTAAAGGTATATTCCTTGGGGCTTGAAGTTACGAACTGAGCTACCCAATCCAAGTCCAGTCGTAACTGTACTCAGATCCATCATGAGACCTAAGGTTTTTGGAAAGGGGGCAGCCAATGCCTATTCTGGAGCAGTAGAGATCCATGAACCTTGTGTTTTGAGGAGTCCCTGGATCTGGACTGTTGGTCTGCAGTGGCAGGGCAGTAGAGATGTCGGCCCCGGATCAGCAAAAGCTCACTCAAGGCATCAGAGAAGTATGATGCCACCAGACTCTGAAGTGAATCTGGGAATTTCTGACGCTCCTGGGTCCAGCCTCGGAAGCCGGCTGCTCCCCCTCTGTCAGGCACCAGAGGCGAGTTACTTAGTCCCATCACTAGACCTTGGCAGGGATCCAGTGAGTATAGGTGCTGGGATGATGAGACTTGTGCTGCTAGTAGCAATTCTCCAGGGTTATGCATAGGGGGCTCTGCTGGGTCGTAGTTTCGGTCGACTGTAATCAGGAAAGACAAGAGTGTTGCAGCACACCTCTGGTGACTTGGGTTCTCTGTGGAATCAAATAACAAAAAGTGATCAATAAATTAATCGGAAATAAAATATATACTGTACATATATATTGGTGAAAATGGTGATGAATTAAATAATTACGAATTGTTCAAATCTCAATACCAGGTACTAAACAGAGAAATGACACATAAAATATCAAAAAGATATAATGAATAAAAAATATAATATTTATTTTAAAAATCAGACCAAATATCCTGAAAATATTTAAATATACAGAAAATAAACGTATAAGAAGTGGGCGTTCAGTGCGGTATAAGAGTAGCTACAAATATATACAATACGTTCAATAAATCAGAGTGTTTAGATACACTTGAGTGTTACATGATAAAATACACATTGCAATAAATCCAAAAAATTATTAGATAGCAAATAAAATTCTTAGATAACACGTAAAAATTATACTGAGCAAGCCTTATATAAAACCTGACTATAAAATCAATAAAGGGTCAACCTATTTAGATATAATGCGGGACGTCTCCTAGAAATACCACCTCATAAATGTTAAAAGTCTAGAGCAGGTAATAACAAACACATTCAATAGCGTGTGCGTAATGTCAGTTCGAGCTTTTGTTCACAATATCTTCAATCACAGCAAATAGCCATTAGTGATCTATAGTAGTACTGCAAATCTGGAGCAAAGTACTCACCCTCTCGATCTTTAATAATAAGTTAGAGTGTATTGCGATAAGGAAAAATGTACCTCTTACAATCGACTCTTCACGGACACTTTGATCCGGTCCTGCTTACGCTGTAGGTATATTCACCATAAGGATTCCCTTGTTGACGTCACATATGCTAGGAGCACTTGGATCCTAAATCAGCTGTGGGACTCCTCAGCTGATCTCTAGGTGCCTGCACTTAGTGCATTTGCACGCAGGTCAATGTAAGATTGCCGAATCCTCTTTTAGTACATGTGATCGTAGCAATCAGTCCGATAATGAGTTTGTCCAAACTTTCACTTCAGAAATGATGGATTGCCGGTACAATGTTTCAGATCAAACTAACAGTGCTTCAACGCGTTTCACCCGCAAATCAGGCTTTCTCAAGCTAGTTTGCCAGCTATGATTGATCATCCTACTATACCTATACTTCTCTTCTCATTGGTTGATTCAGACAGGTAGTTGTAGATTGTTTTTTTTTTCGTGTTTGTTTTTAAGGTGGAATCTTTCCAGTGTCTCTGAGATGGCATACATTGCTTTATTTCATTGAAGTATTGTTTTAAGGTGGTATTAATTACTAATAGGTAATATAAAGGCTTCTTTCAAAGGACTCATTTAATTTAAAATAAATTCAATAGCTTAATTCTATCATAAGTCACAGTGAACTATTAAATTAGTTCAAAAACAGAAAAATATATTAAAAAGTATATTAACAAATGGCATAAGGCCCAAAATGCCAGGCAAGTTCAGTATACAAAAATATCCCTCAGGTTTACTCAAATTTTGTAAACAATAACCAGACAAAAATTGGTGAAACTGATCACAACACACATATACAACTATGTGTATGTGTATGATTAGAAGTACCAGTTTGGGTGGATATAGCAAATTTACATGTTGAAAAAACAGATTATGAACCACATCTGGAAATATCAGATCAGAAAGGATAATTTTGTGGAGATAGGTGTATCAACCTTACCTAGAAGACTACATAAATAAAATGATACATAAATAAAATGATCTAGTGTTTCAATTCGACAAATTTACGTACACACCCAAATAGTTTTTTTTATTTATTGCGATGTGTATTTTATCATGTGTAACACTCAAGTGTATCTAAACACTGATTTATTGAACGTATTGTATATATTTGTAGCTACTCTTATACCGCACTGAACGCCCACTTCTTATACGTTTATTTTCTGGATATTTGAATATTTTCAGGATATTTGGTCTGATTTTTATAATAAATATTATAGTTTGTATTTATTATATCTATTTGATATTTTATGAGTCATTTTTCTGTGCCCCCCAGGGACAGGATTTTGATATGTTTAGGAAAATCTATTTTATCAGGTCTAGACAACCTTGAAACAATTTAATTGAGATTAATTGTGTTTGTATATATAAACAAGATAAGGGGGGTATATATTAAATAAATCAGGGCAATCAAACCAGGATCAGGTAATGGAAATATTCTTGATATAGACTTGGTCAAAAGATTTCTACCAAATATTTCTAGACTTGGGATCTCACATATGAATTTCTGATGTCATTTTTTTTTTTTTTGGTTTTATGGTTTGATAGCAAATTGAATCAAAATAATTATTGCATAGTATAGAGAAACCATTAAATGAAGTCTCAGGTCCTAGTGAAGTAAATCAATAGGTTTCAGTTTCTGTTCTCAACAGGTTTAAGGGTTTCTCTCAATTGACGTGCGGAAGCTATTCATATAGAATTCTGCAGTTATTCCGGACTGTCACATTTATATTCCAGCCCTTTCAGGGGAGTTTTGTATTAGTATAAGACACTATTATGAAGGGGTTGTCTTCCTCCCCTTAAAGGGACAGATGCTGTAAACATTTTTTTTACCTGAATGTGTTTCCTATGACTTGTTATACCAGCTGCAGAGAATGAGAAGTCATTTTGGTTTATTTTTGTATTTGAAATAGCTGATTTTGTTCTCTGAAAACACAGCCTATCAAAATGAGTTGAGCTTACAGGGAAATCAGATATCCTTAGTTTGTCACTTTCTGTGCATGCCCATGCTGATTTTATTTTATCTCTGTAAACCAAAGCCCAATAATTAGAACAATTGAAAATTAACATTTTTATTGCTTATCTCTTCTTTCGCTTATTTGGAGTGTAATTTCTTATGCTAGCTACGTTTACACAGGTTTTCTTTAAATAATAATTAGGTATATAAACTTTCAGAATAGGTAGGGATACCAAAGGACAAATTAGCTATTTCAAATGCAGAAACAAAGAAAAAGGAGCTATTTAATACACAACAGCAGATAAAATGGATAATTGGAAACAAATTAGTGGAAAAAATTGTGCCTAATCTAAAAACTCAAGAAAACAAAGTGAACTTCACAGGCTTATGGTGACCACCAGGTAAAACGAGGAATGTTTCTGATGGAGCTGCCATCTTCACTGGTGATATCATTTTACCCAAAGTAAAGGTCATGAGGTGGCATTTCTGAACATGACTACAAACATCCTTAAATTTCAGGAGGTCTCCAAGACAGCATCTCAGCATTGTAGTGTGACTGTCTTCATTGGGAAAACTGCTTGAAAGAACCTGATCTGCCTTAAATCCTATAGTGCGTGGAAACACTTCTCCAGTCTGTTTCTGGAGCTTGCCTGAAAGCTGTTTTCAATGGATAATACTGGTTCTGCAGATGATGTACATGATTTGTGCAGCTTTCTAGTTCTTTTTATAAAAAGTGAACATTTTTATCCAGATAGGCTGTTTCTACTTATTAATCCCTAAACAGAACAAACCCTGTATGTTGCATGTCATTAAGGTTTTTTATGCCAGCAATAGCATGAGTCTCTCCTCCAGTAATGTGACGTGCTATTGCTGCATGCCTCACTCAAGGAGACTGTTGGCTATTGTGTGGTATCGCCAGTGGCAGAAAGATCTGCACTAATTAACACCTAAGTTTAAAAATGGATAACTTCACTTGGCACTCAAAAGATAAACACTGTGCATGTCTATTGTGTTTCTATTATATCCAGTTCCAGAGCACTCAGATACAATGAGTTTGATACCCATTTAGGGTCATTTTTGTTTACGTTAGACTGATCTTCACAAATGCAAGTCTTTCGGCTTGGGGTGCAGTCGGGGGGACTCAGAGCAAATGGAGTTTGGTCTCCTTGGTAGGCGAGGGTACCTATAAATGTTTTTGAACTCTTCAGGGCTGTCTTCCGTTGAAGCGATACTTTCCTACCTTTTCTAATCTGACAATGTCACAGTGGTGGCTTACTACATTCAACTCACTGTTCCCCGGCGATGATTTATAGACATAACAACCTGTGTCAAGGCTGTTTTTTATCAGGTTTGAAAATCTCTCAACTTGATGGCTTGGAGATTGATTGCTTGGATTTTAGATAGAAGGTTGCTGTTTTTTTTTGTTTGTTTTTTGTTTTTCTGATTCTGTTGAGTTCTTGATTTAGGCCTGTGACAAGGAAGGTTTTTCATAGGGTTTGGAATGCCTCTATTTCTTGATGTTTGCACCAGCTAAAACCATGCTTCCCTTTTTTTTTTTTTTTTTTTTTAACGAATTCTTCAGGATGGTTTGGAAAAGGGTTTATCTGCCTTTTTTTTTTTTTTTTTTTAAAGGGCCGGATTTTTTTTTTTTTCTTACTTTTATTTATCTACTAGTTTGCTAAATTTTCTGATATTCTCCGTTGAAGCTTTAGTCAAGACCTAGGGGCATATTTATTATTGTGCGAGCAGACATGATCCGATATTGCGGATCATGTCCGCTGCACATCGATAAATGCCGACAGCATACGTTCTCGGCATTTATCATCGCACCAGCAGTTCTGGTGAACTGCTGGTGCAATGCAGCCCCCTGCAGATTTGCGGCCAAATGTTCCTTAATTTTATAAACCAGACCAGTTTGAGTAGAAATAAAAGTGTCACCTATAATGGAAAAACAACTTTTGCAAGGTCTAACATTGCATTTAAAAAAACTTTCTTTTATTGTTAGCCAATTTTTTTGTTGTTCTGGAAACAATACATTTTCTACTGAAATCCCTTCTGACCAAATCTCCAATAGTTTTAGCTCTACGAGGGATAAAGTTACACTTGTTAGATATATTTTTTAGATCCACATCCCTATCTAAAATAGGCAACCTTTTGTTAATAAGTTTGCAAATTGTATCAAATTGTTTACTGTATGTGGTAATAAAATTGATACCCTCTCTGTTTGACTTCTTTTTTGTATTATCTTTGAGCAAATTTTCCCTATTATACCCACCTACTTGGTCTGCCAATTTTGTAAGAGTTGATCTATCATAACCTCTGTCGCTAAGGCGTGAGGTCAAATCCTCCGCATGTATTTTATAGCTCTCAACATTACTGCAATTTCTCCTCAAATGAATATATTGGCCCTTAGGTATCCCTCTTTTCAAGTGTCGAGGGTGACATGGTGGGACATTGAGTTCCTGAGCCTTTATGTGAAAGAAAGGAAAATACCAAGAGGACTGAGGTTAAAGAAATTCCCCGCCTTTCATAAGGAATTTCCGTTATTTATGACGGAATGGAATCAAGCACTTTCTGATTTCTCCTTTATTTTAATGGAGAAACTGATCTGTTTTAAAAAGGAACAAAGAGACACAATATTGCAAGAGATTGATTTGCTGCAACCACAACTCGAGGAACTGAAGGAAGATTCTAAATATTTGGCCTTTGAAAAACAACTGGATGAAACAGTGGATAAAATGGCCATAGAGCTTTCTGATAATAAATATAAAACATATGCCAGAGACTGTAAGGACTATGACCTAGAGGTCGTATATAATTGGAATGCAGCAAACAAAAGCAAATTTTCCCTATTATACCCACCTACTTGGTCTGCCAATTTTGTAAGAGTTGATCTATCATAACCTCTGTCGCTAAGGCGTGAGGTCAAATCCTCCACATGTATTTTATAGCTCTCAACATTACTGCAATTTCTCCTCAAACGAATATATTGGCCCTTAGGTAACCCTCTTTTCAAGTGTCGAGGGTGACATGAATCAGCACTTAGAATCGTGTTCCCTGAAATTTCCTTTCTGTAAACCTCTATAATAATGTTGTCATTGCCTTTACTAAGCTTAACATCTAGATAAGACGTGCTTACATTTGATGTAATATAGGTACATTTCAGATTATAATTGTTGGAATTTAAATATTTAACAAAGTCAGCTAGAACACTATCAGCCCCTTTCCAAAAAATAAGCATATCGTCTATATAGCGTGTATAATACATTATATTATGCTTAAATACATTTTGGTCCCCAAATAATCTCCTATTTTCAAAATCTGACAGAGATTGGCATTGAAAATAAAATAATTATGGCTCAATAGAAATGTAGTCACTTCCAGTAGAAATTCAATCAAAGTTGATAATTAGAATACTTCAATAGCATTCTCTCCATAGCTCTGATGCCCAGTTCATGTGGAATACATGAATATAATGAAACAACATCTATGGTTACAAAGTTGTAATCTGGTTGCCACTTAAATTCATGTAATGATCTAAGAAGATGTTTTGTGTCCCTGAGAAACCCAGGGAGAGACTGTACTACCGGCTGTAATTGGGCATCAAGCCATTCACCCAATTTTTCTCTTAGAGAACCGATAGCGGAGATTATTGGTCTACCAGGGGGATTAACAAGGGATTTATGCACCTTGGGCAGAAACTTAAAAAGAGGAATTCTAGGATGTTCAACATAGATGGACTCACATATTTTATTAGAAATAATACCTTTATCTCTACCCTCATCTAATAGGTGTGTGAGTTCTCTCTGGAACTTAGTGGTAGGATTAAAAGTCAGTTTCTTATATGTGTCTGGATCTCCAAGATGTCTAAATGCTTCATCTAAATATTGTTTCCTACTTAGAATGACAATCGAACCACCTTTATCTGAATCTAACACCACTATGTCTTTATTATTTACAATTTTATCCAGAGCACATTTTTCTTTCTTACTCAAATTCATGTATTTCCTATCTCCCTTCATAGAGATTTGTTCAGCTAACTGTGTTAGATCTTGTTCTAGGATTGAATGAAACACCTCTATTAAATCTGTACGTGAATTAACTTTATAAAAAGTACTAGGTTTCATATTGCTAACAGATTGTTGCTTAGTTTTGCAAGAGATTACCTCACTTTCTAGATCTAAATCACATAAAGTTGCAATGTCACATAGCTCAGAGAAAGTCCATTTTTCATTTAAAGAAACTGTCGTTAACGGATCTATGGGACT
The DNA here is from genome assembly GCA_905336975.1 of Bombina variegata variegata. NCBI lineage: Eukaryota > Metazoa > Chordata > Amphibia > Anura > Bombinatoridae > Bombina > Bombina variegata. Next base: position 3,251 of record CAJPDP010215619.1, on the reverse strand, counting down.
CTCATTAAACGTTGTCGAAGACGCTTTACTAAAATGTTTCCTTAACATTATTTTACGTATACATTTATTTAAGTCCAGAATGGTACTAAAAAGATTAAAGTCCTGTGTCGGAGAGAATCCAAGTCCTTTAGACAAAACTGCTTTTTCAAAGTTGTTTAACGTGACATCCGATAAGCTAATAATTTTTCATTCTTGGTGATTTTTGTATTCTTGAATCGTTGACGACTAGGATATCTGGGTAATTGGGGCACTGATGCTCCCGTTTCTCCTCCTTCTGTTGTCTTTAGAGCCTTGCCCCCATTTTTTGGCCTTGCACCCATAGCTTCCACAGACTTTGTAGATAGTCTGATGGGGGTTGACATAGATTTTGGTGTGTTAGAAACCATAGAGCTAGTATCATCATTGGATTCAGTATTCTCAAAACTTGTGAATTTAACCTTTTCTGTTCTTATTTTTCCCTTTTTTACCATTCTTATTTTTTGACTTGTTGTTATGATTTTTGTTTGCTGCATTCCAATTATATACGACCTCTAGGTCATAGTCCTTACAGTCTCTGGCATATTTTTTATATTTATTATCAGAAAGCTCTATGGCCATTTTATCCACTGTTTCATCCAGTTGTTTTTCAAAGGCCAAATATTTGGAATCTTCCTTCAGTTCCTTGAGTTGTGGTTGCAGCAAATCAATCTCTTACAATATTGTGTCTCTTTACTCCTTTTTAAAACGGATCAGTTTCTCCATTAAAATAAAGGAGAAATCAGAAAGTGCTTGATTCCATTCCGTCATAAATAACAGAAATTCCTTATGAAAGGCGGGGAATTTCTTTAACCTCAGTCCTCTTGGTATTTTCCTTTCTTTCACATAAAGGCTCAGGAACTCAATCTCCCACCATGTAACCCTCAACACTTAAAAAGAGGGATACCTAAGTGCCAATATATTCGTTTGAGGAGAAATTGCAGTAATGTTGAGAGCTATAAAATACATGCGGAGGATTTGACCTCACGCCTTAGCGACAGAGGTTATGATAGATCAACTCTTACAAAATTGGCAGACCAAGTAGGTGGGTATCATAGGGAAAATTTGCTCAAAGATAATACAATAATGAAGTCAAACAGAGAGGGTATCAATTTTATTACCACATACAGTAAACAATTTGATACAATTTGCAAACTTATTAACAAAAGGTTGCCTATTTTGGATAGGGATGTGGAGCTAAAAAATATATCTAACAAGTGTAACTTTATCCCTCGTAGAGCTAAAACTATTGGAGATTTGGTCAGAAGGGATTTCAGTAGAAAATGTATTGTTTCCAGAACAACAAAAAATTGGCTAACAATCAAAGAAGGTTTTTTTAAATGCAATGTTAGACCTTGCAAAAGTTGTTGTTTTGCCATTATAGGTGACACTTTTATTTCTACTCAAACTGGTCTGGTTTATAAAATTAAGGAACACATCTCATGTACTTCCACTTTTGTTATATATTTACTTACTTGTAATGATTGCAAATTTCAATATGTAGGGTTAACCTCTAGGATGCTTAAAGATAGGGTTAGAGAGCATCTTCTTTCCCTAGAGGCAGAAGTCCCCAAGACTCAAGTAGCTAAGCATTTTGCACTACATAAAGACAGCACTGCAAGTTTTGGCTTCCAGGGTATTGAAATGGTAACTTTAGGACCCAGGGGAGGGGATAGATATGCTGCCCTTAGTAAGAAACAGGTTTTTTGGATCCATACCTTGAAGACAGGTGCTCCGTTAGGTATAAACAAAATTAGTGATATTAAGCTGTTTATAGATAGATCTGGCAACCCTTAATGTAGTCTAAATTCAAAGTTCAGGTTCTAAATGTTCACTATGTTTTGCTTAACATGTGTATAATTTGGGGTATACACGTATGTCAGGTGCACTTTTTTATTCCCATACTGATTAATTTATGATGGCATTTGACTTATATACCATTTTGATTATGGTTAAAGGGGACATTTTTGTGTTACGTGAGATAACGTGTATACTTCAATTTTGTGACCATGACAGCTGCTATTCCATCTATCTGTCTTTAGCATTTTTCCTTTGTTTATCTGCCGTAATTTTATTAAGGTAGCACATTGTGGCTTTCTGTCGAACCTTAACCTTTCTCATTTGTCATATTTGTGATCGTACTTACCTACTTATTCTTGATAGGAAAGGATTATTTTGTCCCCGTGGAGCATGGATTGTGTAACTTTTTAATTCCTTTGATTCTGTGTTCTTTCATAAAGTGGAGGTGGAACATAATACATATTAGTTTTAGTGTTTAAACATATCCAATTACTGAATTCTTATATGGAACATCTATTATAAGGAGACTATGCCGTTTTTACGTATAAATTATGTTATTGGTTCCTATGGGATTTTTTCTGACCACAATTAAATACAATATAGCTCTTTGGTGGCTAACATATAAACAGCTAGTTTAAGTCAACATAGATTTCCCGTAATAAGTTTCATAGAAAAATGTGTGTAGATTTTCATTTCTTTATTACTACGTATTCATTTTTTGCTGTCTAATATTTATAATGTATTATGTACCTGGTGTGGGAGGAGAAACACCTCCTTCAGGTGTTTTAAAGAATTGCTAGACACCTGTTTGTTAGCTCTGATGAAGTGCCGAGTGTGGCAGGAAACGCGTCAGATGTAATTAGGTCTGTGCTCACTGTGCCTTTGCAAGTTTTTATTATGTTTAACCATTAAAATGGACGTTTTAACCGCATATCATCAGCCTTCCTGTTGTCTCAATATGGGTGTATGTCGTTCGTAATGGTGTTGTACCTTTTGTCCACTATATTTACCTGTTTTAAGATGGTTTCGTAGGGGAGCCCTTTCAACACCGGAAGGACTAGCCTGGACGCTGTTTGGACACAGACGGTGTCTGAAGTTGTTGTATCGTACCTCATGGAGGTTGGCAGAAGATTTACTCTTTTACCAGAAATGTTCCTCTGAGATTAAACTGTTTACGGTATTACACTGTGTAAAATATGCTCTGAAGATTGATCTTGGTTGTGTTAAGCTATGTACTATAGTTGTACTGAGTGAGGTAAATGAATGTGAGATTGCCACAAAGTTTGAATACAACACATACTTATCTGATTATATAGGACTAAACCTAAAGCCGGTGTACACGGGACATTTTTCGCAGTACAGCGGTCCCACCCCTTGCTCTCTCCCTCCCCCCTCTATTTTGCTCTCTCTCTTCCCCCTCTATTTTGCTCTCTTTC
>CAJPDP010215501.1:0-14283 GCA_905336975.1 Bombina variegata variegata | reverse complement strand
GCTGTTCTCCTTGTTCCTGATTCCGGCTTGTCTGACTACTCGCTTTGGCTCCTGACTCGGCTCGTCTGACTATTCGCTTTGGCTCCTGACTCGGCTCGTCTGACTACCAGCTCTGGTTTTGATTCCTGGCTTTTTATTTGACTTGTGTATTTTTATTATTTTTTGCTATTAATAAAGGTGTGATTATTTTTGCAACTTCTCGTCTCTGTCTGATTCCTGTCACCCTGACATTCTCCTTAATATCCAGATACATTATAAATAATCTTGAGTATACCGGGGATAAATAGCTGCAAGTCCCTAGAGGTTTGATAGACTTAAATGTCAACATGGAACACTGAAACTGTAAACTCAGCAGTACCCAACTCTTTGTGCTTCTTTTTATATTCTCTTTTCCTTTGTCTCACCTTACAAAATACTTTTCTTTTATATTTCCTTTTTTTCAGGGTGTTTGCTTTGTATGTACAGCGACTACGTAACAGTTTGCTATGTTAGAGCACAATAACCCATTTGATTGATTACTAGGGTACAAGTGGTAAATAACAGAGAGCTACCAAAGTAAATATTTGTGGTTTGTTCCCCTTCTTTCACTTTAACAAGAATAATATAATCTGCTCCGGAAAAGCGACTAGCTGTGTGCAGGTGATATGGACGCATCCAGAGGCCCTTGTATCTTTTCCTCTTTGGCGACCAAGAGGCTAGTAGGCTGGGTCCAGATCACTCAATTGGCGCTTAACCTTTCCCAACCCATCCTCCTGGTGCTCCTTGAGAGCAACCTAGGAAGGTTTTCTCGCTGACTCCTTCTCAGAGCTTCCCGTTTCCTTCCTGCTGCTGCCTTCCAAAGCAGAATTCCGGCAACCCGGTGCGGCGTATACAACTGCGCCAAACTCAGCAGAAACTCGACTTCCTTTGTAGGCTACACTGTCTCCAGTAGCTCCAATACCCAAAACCGGCTAACGGAAGTAATTGTGAGCCAAGGGGCTATTCAGTATGGGGCACGCTGTAACTCCAGAGCCCGGGACTCAGGAACGCCAACTTGAGCGTCTCTGTCAGACTCCACCCCAAACGGAAGCAGTGAGGACCATGGCATGTAAATCTTCATCATATGTGAGACCACCAATTTAATTTTTATTGGAACTCCTATCTTTTTGCTTGAGAAGAACTATTTTAAGTTCCAAAACAACTATTTTCTCCAAATAGCCGGAACGGCTATGGGCTCCAACATGGCTCCCACATATGCAAATTTGTACATGTTCTGGTATGAAAAATATCTGATGAAACCCACTATGAATGCAAATGTCAAATATTACACCAAATACATTGACAATGTGTTTTTGGTCTGGGTGGGTACTGAACAAGCTCATATTGAATGGATTGCTGAGCTGAATAACCTCATATCACCTATTGGATTTAAACATGAGCACAGTACTGAGGAAGTTCATTTTCTTTACCTTAACATTGGCAAGATGCAGGGAGAGGATGGGTGTATGTTTTGTACTTCTTTGTACACAAAGCCTACTGATAGAAACACTCCTTCTTGCTAATAGTTATCATCCTGCCCATCAGAAGAAGGGGATAGTTACCTCCTAGCTCACAAGAGTTATCAGGAACAATACCTTGGACAGCACCATGCAAACACAGGAACAAGCTATGAGAGAAAAATTATTGACGAGGGGTTATGACCATAGATTGGTTAATGCCAGTATGGAGAAATTGAGTACTGTTGATAAGGAACAATTGCTGGACAAACAGAGTAATGAAGAAAGCACTAAGGAGGTTATTAATTTTGTAACCACTTATACTCCTCTAGTATTTGTTTAATTTTAAATGAAATAACTACCGAATAGTGCAGCAAACAAATATTCTGAAAAACTACATTGTCAGTAATTATAGAATTGTAAGTAGAAATACAAACTGAAGTGTTTTCCACATCACTTTTACTAATATATATGAAAAACTACATATTAATTTAGTTTAATGCTAAGTTACTGTTTTCATTAGTATACAAATTATTAAGAAAAATAATTTGGTTGAGTTTATTAATACTTAGGGCTTTCTTACGAGTGGAGCCCTATTATTAGCGTGAGGAGTGTAAACATGATTGTGAGATTGTAGTGTTTTTTACACTCAAATCCATATTACAAGTGGCACGCTGTTTAAATTATTGAAAATTTATTTATGTGAACTCGCAGTAATTTACACTTGCCATATTTTCTATGGGCAGCGTTGAGCATCAATGTCCGATCGCATTACAAGTGGAAAGTAAATGTGATCATTCAAACGTAATTGCATTTAAAGCTCAAACTTTTTACATGAGTTTGGCTGGAGGAAACAGTTTCACTAATCTACTCTATTAACCCCTACACCGCCATACCTCAACATCACAAACTACCCCTCTACACTATTAACCCCTAAACAACCACAACACCCATAGCAAAATACCCCACTACATTATTAACCCTTTCCGGCCACAACCCCCATTGCAAAATACCCCACTACACTATTAACTACTAACCTACCAAAACCTCATTGCAAAATACCCCCACTACACTACATTACATAATATCCCACTACACTATTAACCCCAAACCTGCCACAACCCCATTGGAAAATACCAACTAATATCTAAACCCCCTAACTACCTAAACCCCCTAACCTAACACCCCCTAAGTTACCCCCCTAAAAATATCCTAAACTTACCTGAAAAAGTTACTGTTACAGATAATAAAAAACTACCATTACAGTAAAAACAAAAAAAATTACCAAAAATAAAAAATCTGTTATGCCTATTCTAAAATTAAAGCCCAATTAAAAAGAAAAAAAGCCACAAAATAAAAAAAAACCTATACTAACACTCAGCTATACTATAGCAATAGCCCTTAAAATGGCTTTTTTTATGGCATTGCCCTAAAGGGATTTAGCTATTTTTCTCTAAAATAAATACTATCCCATTCTACAAGTAACCCCCCCACCCCCTAAAAAAATCTATCTAAAAAAACTAATTTAAAAATTGCCCTGAAAGCTGCATTTGGTTGGGCATTGTCCTTAGAAGGGCATTTAACTCTTTTTGCTGCCCAAAATGAATAAATAAAGCCTATGCTAAAAAACAAACTTTCAATAAAACTTAAAGAATGTACTCACCAAAGTAGGCAGCAGTGATTGTCCATCTACGTCCTGGAGGTTCATCTTCATCCCAGTGGTGGTCTTCTATTTTCATCTTTTTTTCTTCTTATCTGTGGATCTTCCGTCCCTGACATCCTATTCATACGGTCACCCGTGCAACACTGAATTTTTAATGTGAGCTACCCTCTTTATATAGGGGTTCCCTTGTATTCCTATTGGGTGGTTTTCATTTTCTAATTCAAATTAGCCAATAGAATGAAAGCGTTTTTTTATTGGAAGACAAAGATAGACTGCCACCGCCACAACGGAGCAAGATTTAACTTTGGTGAGTACAATCTTTCGGGTTTAGTGATAGATAATAGAAGTAAATTGGTAAGTTGTTTAAAATTGCATTCTCTATCTTAGGGCTAGATTACAAATGGAGCACTATCTTTTTCACGTGATCAATATCGGTTTTTGTGGCCATTTTGTGGCACGCAAGTTAAATTCTGCTCGTATTACAAGGTAAAAGTAAATGCAAACTCATGAGCAAAATCACAATTTGTGCTAGAATAATTAGCATGACTTCAGAGCTCTGGTTAACTGTTACACTTGAATAAAACGTGTTACAGAACAAATCAAAAATACATTACAAAGTACAGTTACATTCATAACACTATCTAATAAAAAAATATTAAAGAAAAAAAATTGGAATCAAAGGTTATAAGGGCTTAAAGATATGAGATCTTAGGTGTTAGAAAAAAAAAAAGACTACAAAGGGCTTTAACATAGAGATACATACATATACATAACAACACTAATTGTAAGCAGCACTTCTAAATGACAGGTTGAGTTAAAATAATACACTGAGTTTACTGGGGATGGGAAACTCAAAATAAGATATAAAATATAAAAGCTATCATATAATATGTAATTCTTTTGAATCATAAACAATGAACCCAGAATTATAAACTAGAAAATTAAAAACTAGTGAATTAAAAATAGTAATAATATCAAAGAGTTATAAAATAAAAATATCAATCATATTGAAAAAATTTAAATAATTAGTATGGTTCTACTATAATAATATTAATAAAATTATACGACTGTCCACAGATTGAATTTGTCCAATGCACTGAAAGATTTACTGAGAAAGATGTTTAGGATCCAAATAATGACCTCTGTACATTACCATAAATGTTAGTTTATATGCGGATCCCCATTGTAAAAAATAGTTCTCAGTAAAAAAGATCTGTATACAATCTTCTGTGCTTGATCCAAATGGTGCTGCCTCCCCAGAAACTGTGACAAACTCCCGGTTTCCGTGAACAAAACTAAAAAATAGAAAAGGGGACAGGCGCAGCCTCGACTATGTGAGATCGCCTTCGATATTTGGACAATAAGGCTTCAGTTCCAAAAATAAACTTTTTACACTCCTGATACACTCCTGGACGTGTTTCGTCCGCAACACAGGCGGACTTTCTCAACAGGTGAAATATTGGATATGGTAATGTGCTACCGGAAGGAGTTTTAAATTTACCGGGCTCTGTAGAATCCCGCCTCCATCTTTGATTGACAGGTCAAATCCTAGTAGTATCGGCATGTTAACATATGCACATTGTTACTGTTCCCAATAATCCTAGAAAATTTTAAATCCATACACCTAATACTTAAAATTCCATGTATTTGATATTTGAAATTTGACATTTTAAAACCATAAAAAATTTTATTTGTTAAACTATATTCTCTAGACAACATTTGTTAAAAGTTAGTAAAAGCATACATAAATAACAGCATACATAAATAAAATTTCTCAGATTTCCATTTAGAAAACCCTATATATACATGTTCCTTAATCTAAATTCATTGCAACAGATTACCTATTTTTAAGGAACATTCTATATATTACTCTCATCCTTACATATGTTTCGATACGATAGTAGTGGGTATTTACTTAAAAATATTTGGGTTTGACTGATAAAGCTCAATTTCGTACTCAATATTAACATACTTTTAGGCAGTCCTCCCTATTTATTTATAACCAGTTATAACATAAAAGCTTGTAGGTCTATGTCTATATTAAGACCATTAGGGCACATACTGCCTAACCTATGTATCCACCTTGTTTCAGCTTGTCTCAGTTTGATTAAACAATCATTATTACTATTATTAATGGATTCTAAAATTTTAACTGTGATACCCTCACCCATTTTTGATATTATTAAGGTGTTCATAGACCCTTCTTTTTATTTTCCTTTTAGTACGTCCTATATAAATTAATCCATAATAACAAATTAGTTGGTAGACTACATAGGTAGAGTTGCAAGTTGCCCTACAGTTTATGTCAAACTTTTTGGATCTATCTCAATTCATAGTATGATCAGTTATCTTTTCTATTATGGTACACATACAAAAATATTTTCTGTAGCACTTATATGTTCCATTTTTCAATGCTATCCACGTAGATCCCTGTGTGGATTTTTGTTGATTTGTGGATTTAGTCCACCAACTAACTTGTTATTGTGGATTAATTTATATAGAACGTGCTAAAAGGAAAATAAAAAGAAGGGTCTATGAACACCTTAATAATATCAAAAATGGGCTAGAGGGACATAGTGTATCCCATCATTGTAAAATTAAACATAATTGCAGCAGTGAGGGTATAACAGTTTAAATTTTAGAGTCCATTAATAATAGTAATATGATTGTTTAATTAAACTGAGACAAGCTGAAACAAGGTGGATACATAGGTTAGGCAGTATGTGCCCTAATGGTCTTAATATAGACATAGACCTACAAGCTTTTATGTTATAACTGGTTATAAAATAAATTGGGAGGACTGCCTAACAGTATGTTAATATTGAGTAAGAAATTAGCTTTATCAGTCAAACCCAAATATTTTTAAGTAAATACCCACTACTATTGTATTGAAACATATGTAAGGATGACAGTAATATATAGAATGTTGCTTAAAAATAGGTAATCTGTTGCAATGAATTTAGATTAAGGAACATGTATATATAGGGTTTTCTGAATGGAAATCTGAGAAATTTTATTTATGTATGCTGTTATTTATGTATGCTTTTACTAACTTTTAACAAATGTTGTCTAGAGAATATAGTTTAACAATCACATTTTTTAAGGTTTTAAAATGTCAAATTTCAAATATTAAATGCATGGAATTTTAAGTATTAGTTATATGGATTTTAAATTTTTCTAGGATTATTGGGAACATTAACAATGTGCATAATATGTTAACATGCCAATACTACTAGGATTCAACCTATCAATCAAAGATGGAGGCGGGTTTCCACAGAGCTCGGTAAATTTAAAACTCCTTCCGGTAGCACATTACCATATCCAATATTTCACCTGTTGAGAAAGTCCGCCCGTGTTGCAGACGAAACGCATCCAGGAGTGTATCAGGAGTGTAAAAAGTTTCTTTTTGGAACTTAAGCCTTATGGTCCAAATATCAAAGGCGATCTCACATAGTGAGACAAAATCTTGAATTACGGTACCCGGTTGCAAGGTGTCATCCAATAACCTGGAAGGACTGCATACAAAAACTGACAGCCAAAGAGTTTGGCGTATAAAGGCGTGCTATAAATTGCTACTTTGTAAGTGCAATATTGTTTTGTCCTGTGTGTTCTTTAAATAAACTGATGCTGTGAGTCAAGGCTGCACCTGTCCCCTTTTCTTTTTTTTAGTTTTACATACATATACATGTCTAATGATGTGTGTGCAAAAACAAGAGAATAGCGGTAAGCCAGCTCAACCCAATTTAGTGGAGTATAGATTAACCCCTGATATGTAAATAGGTATATCTGGGGGTGCACAGGAGCATATAGAATTTAATATATACAATGTAAAAGGGGACAGGAAGGGAAAGAAGATTAGAATAAAGTATGCCCTATGCCAGCACTAATCATATCAACTAAGTAAATTAATATAAGTCCTCAGAGTTGGATGTCAAACCTGTGAGTCAAGGGGAATATAAGCCCCTCCTCTATATACATGAAAAAACGCTAGTCATGAGTATATACAAAAACATATATAACTTTAATAACTTTAATATTCCAAAGTGTGTGAGAACGAGTAAAATATCCAATAAAACCAGTAACCTTAGTATAGCAAGGAATACCTATCTACCAATGGCCATTGGGAAAAGGAGCGAATACAGTGTCCATGATGAACATTCATATAATGTCAGATGGTATCAAAGGACAAGTCTATGTCAAAGAAATGCAACATATAGGTCCAAGCATGCAGACAATTTCCAAGGAATATTAGTGAGAGGCAGCAGCAGCAGTTCATATAAGCAATTTTATGCCAAGCAAAGTGAGGATGGAATAAAACAGTTCAGCAGTATAGCAGGCTGACAGGCAAATGAAGCAGTAAGTCAAAGATCAGTCATGTAATATTACATGACAATAGACAATTCATATTCAGAGAGGTTGATAACTGCTATTTCTTTATGGTTTCTTTGACCCTGCTGGGGTACCGAAATGTGGTTTCAGTCCTTTTCGGTGTGCTAGTCTGAGTAGGTTGTTTAACTAGGGTTTTAAGTTACTTCCTACTAGTACTAGGATCCAAGCCCCCTTGGGTCTCAGGGGTAGCTGACAAATGTTCACCCTCTGTGTTTGGTCCACTAAGATCCTGATAATCAGTGTCAATACTAGAGAAGGTCACATGTCTACTAGTACTATTCTTTGTCTTATTACCTTTTTTGTTTTTGGATTTATTTTTCATATTAGATGGATAATTCTGTCTATTGGGCTTATGTTACTGCCAGGAGTAGACTATATCTAATTCATAGTCCTTCACATCTTTATGATATTTCTGCACTTTGCGATTTGACAGGGTGGTATCCAAATTGTCAATAGTCTCATTAAGTTGTTTGTTATAGTCTAAATACTTTTGTGTTAATTCAAAAGGTTGTAAATTATCAATAATCTGTCAATTAGGATCAAATCCCTTTCCTCTTTTTTGTACTTTAATAACTATTTCATTAGTATTATGGAGCTGCTAGTTAAGCTCTCATTCCATTCCTCCATTAATTTCAAGTTATTAAGTGCAAAAGAGGGAAAAAAACTTATACGCAGACCCCTTGGAACCTTATTTTCAGAGATATAAAGTTCCAAAAATTCTATATCCCACCATAAGTTGGTTTCTTTAAACCTACGTTGTTCCAAATTAGAAAAAAACATTTGTGATACCATCCTCCTTAGTGAGATCACTTATTTGGCTATCACCTTTCAATGCTGTCTCCATAATGCGTTTTCTTTTACTTTCATCTATAACCCCTGTGGGTAGTAGCCATTGTGGAAGCAGCACAGGTAACCAAGTAAAAAAGTATATAAGTACTATATATAAACACAAGTTTTGCCCTATGTACAGTTACTGGGGAAAAGAACAAATGTTAATAACACACAAATCTGAATAGTAACTGTATGAAATAGGAAACAACAATTTAGAAAAGCTAAAAGTTCCAAAAGCACCGATGTGCCAAAACAATAATGGAGAGTCCCGGAAAAAGTTAATAGGTATACTTCATATGGTTAAGGAAAGTCCTTTATGAGTATAGAGCTGAATGGTATTGGTGAAACAATAGTACTATTCAACTTAACTTGCAAATGAAGGAACTCAGTCCAGAAAATCACCTACTAAGGTAATATAGGATAGAAAATCAGTACTTAGCTTTTCACCGCTTAAGGAAATGGTGCTGGTTCCTGATCAAAATATGTATCCAGTCTTAAACCTCTGAACCAGAACGGTCTGTAGACTCAGCTCCTGCGGTCAACATCCACCAGCGTGTCCCGTCAGGCAAGCAACCCCCCAGTCCCGTCGGCAGGAAATGGCCACAAGTCGCTGACACAACCGTCTCCACGTGGTATCTTGGACGCTCTGATGTCAGAGCGACGGAGCCACAGGTGAGCGCCTGATGATGAGGTCACTTATGGGAACCAAATCCAAAGGCACCTGTTATAAGCGGGCAAGGACCGGGTCCTCAGTCAGCCAAGAGCGGTATCCCATCCGCTGTATGCAATACTCTGTATCCCAAGAACAGAGACTGGAGGCCCAAACTTGGTATAGATGTATTTATACAGCAAAGTTGCCAGGTACAAGGAGAATCACCAGGATGACACCTGACACGTTTTGCGCATGCGCACATGCACTTCATCAGAGGCTAAGAACTCAAAGCGTAACACTACCTTTATACAGACCAACAGACCAACAGCCAATCAATTGTTAAAAGGTAATGATGTCAAGGCTTCAGAAAATTAATTGGGCCAAAAGTGTAGAAACAAATAGGAGAGGCCATTGATTTGCACAGAGATTGGTTTGCACAGAGGTAAAAGGTAAATATATCATATATTTAAATATATGTATATATATATATATATATATATATATTTATTTATATGTGTTTGTGTGTGCGCATTGGAGCCCTTTGCAGTCAAGTAGATGAAATCATGAAAAATCATATTTATACAATACTTATATTTAATTAAGTTTTATAATGTATATTTACTGTAAATATTTCACATTTCAATGTTTTGCACATAACAGAATATGTGCTATGCATTTTTAAATAGATATTACTATATATTTCTGTATATATCTATACCTATATATAACCATGCATACATATAGGTATAATATAAATTTGTGCAAGAATCCATCAGATATATTTTTAAATATCTCTTTAAGAATAAATAAAAAATATTATGCTATGTGCAGAGCATTGGATTATGAAATATGCAAAATTATATCATTATGTTGCGCCCACAAATAACCACGATCATGTTTGGAAATACGATTTTGTGTTCGCAACTTATTTTGCATCAACTTGTTACACAAAAAATTACTTCGAGCTGTGTTAACGCTCAATTGCGATTGCAAACTACCACAATTGTTTTTTTATGTCCATTTAAATACAATGCATTCATATAGATTTTGTTTTGATGATGCAGTTGTTTTGCAATTGGCTGGTTGTAAATTAATTCATACAGTCAGTAGAAAGTTCACAAAATGACATAAAAGTGAAAGATAATACAGAAATTATTATCCACAAACAGTCTTAAATTACTTGGATGGTTTTCAAATTGAATTGGTGACTATTTAGCTAAATAAAAGCCAAATATCACTAAATGATGCATAGATTTTGAATGTTTTTTTTTGTTTGGTTTGCAAAGCATAGATTTAAATGGGGTCTATTATTTGATATAAATGTAGGAAATAAAAAACGTTCAAGAACACTAGAGCTTTATAATATCTCTCTCATATCCTATTGACCAACATGAACCAAATTGTTCACAACAAAGAAATTGAACATCTAGTACTCGCTAACCAAATTTTACATTTTTTTTTAAAGTAATTTTTACCTGTCTTAACATAACATACAAATTGATTAACCAGGAGAGGCCCATGAAAGTGCAGAGACTGGATAGATATCTTAGTAAATTTTCCACTTTGCCTCAAAAAATGCATGTGTAAAAATATGGATAGGAATTAGGATTTAATTTAAAGTGAATGTAAATTTTCATGAATTAGTGCCCGGTTTTTAAAAATACTATTAAACACAGGGCACTTTCATTTATGGATAGCTGAACCCCTGCCTGCTTCTCCTGCTGTACTTACACAGCAATGACGAAACCAGCTTCCTCCAATCACGACGTGGCCTCACGAGATGGACACTCTGGGGGGGGAAGCCATGATTGGAGGAATCCAGTTTCGTCATCAGTGACGTATGTACAGAGGAACTGCGGGCGGGGGATCGGCGATCTGGCTTTGCACAAGAGAAAGGTAAGTATTTATAAAAATACGCTGCAATATAAACTTTCATGAATGAAAGTGCCCCTGTTTTTAATAGTATTTTTAAAAACAGGGCACTTATTCATGAACGTTTACATTCAATTTAAATAATATGGAGAGTAGTTTGTTTACAAAAAAAATGTTTTGTGGTGTCCAAAAGGTAAATTAAAGGATCATGGAAATTGGAACATCAAAAAAGAAAATCAATAGGAATAGTAACTTTAACTCACCAAAAAAGGGAAATCAATGGCCAATTTTATGATCAAACCAGCAATTGTAAGCCACAAACTTTAGATTGTTAACATAGAATAAGGTTATTTTCAGTGTATAGGTAAGATTTCGGACTTCACACTTATTGAATAAGAGAAATAAATTTATGTTTTAAGGAAAAACCATTAGTTATAACTAGACATGTACATTTATTTTGTTACAAATGTACATTCCTAAACGAAACACAGATATTCGTTTTCATGAACTGTATATCTGAAAGAATGCACCACAAAATTTTAAGAAAATTTATAAATACTGACAAAATTCACCAGTATTTATTTATTTCCTTTAAAGTACCTTAGGGGTTAAACAAACCACTACACAGAGCGCCTTTAGCGCAGGCCTGTAATCCGCAGTGCTAAGCCTCCTATTAGGGTGTCCCGAGGTTCTGTGAAGAAGGGTTGTGATTAGTGCAGCTCTTCAGTGTGCTAGAGGTAAGTATGTGACGCTACAGTAGAACTTTTTCACCTGTAGCAAAGGAACATTTACATTCATTTAATGAAAATTTATGTAAATGTTCATTGAATATTCAGTATTTGTTTAGTTTAAAACAAAGCAAATACCAAATAGCACATCAGCCAAATATTTGGAAAACGAAATTTTCTAAATATGCAGTACGAAAGATTTGGCTATGCTCATACACACCTCTAATGATAACCTGTCATTGAAGGGTAATTGTTATTATGGTTGTTATTCTTTTTAAACATGAATGAATACAACTTTATGCAGTAAGCAGTTGCTATGAAGCTATCTGTATTGATGGGATTAAGACAAGATATTATAATGTATACTTATGTCAGCTGTCAAACCTGATAACACTTTCTGATTACATCATATACAACCAAATACTCTTGATGAATAACAGACTTCTCAGGATAGTGGTACCAGTGATTACGAACACCAACTTCATATACCATCCCTGAGTTTGTGGCATTGGTTTCTTGAAAACGTAAGGAGAATTTATCTTGTATAAGTCTTGCTTTAAATTTCAGAGATAACTACTGGTGTGGAAATGTTTAAACCATATAATGGGAAGTATGATTGTAAGTCAGGGAATATATTTCAGTAGTTCTCATCTTCTATTACTCAGCTCCACTTGCATTATTAAGGCATGTTTACTTACCACAGCAGTTTGATTTATTGTAGCAATGGCCAACGAGTGTTTGAGATGAAAAACAGCAATATATTTTACATGTGATCTCAATCTACATTCTTGATCCTTTTCAACAGGTTTTTTTCAATTATCAAATTCAGCACCTGAAGGTATTTATTAAGTGCAAAACTGGATTAAGCAACATAGTTGCAAGAATTGCACATGCATGTGTATTTAATAAACAAATAAGAGATATTTCATACAGCAAACAAGATGTGAAGGAAATGCGAGAAAAAGGAAATCATGACAGCAATATCTAGAAATTAAATGTAGCAATTGTGTTCTTAAAACGTTTGTGATTGTAATTACAGTACACCTTTTTTAATGGGCTTTCTAACTAATATTGCTTTGTTGTGATCAGCATTTAACCGTTTGCCATGAAATCTTGTTTGTTGGTGACCAAGATTTTTTCCACACATTTTTAAAAAAAAGGGGTGGACTGAAATCATCTTGATTCGATCTGGATGATTGACAACCCTTGCTAGTGGCTGATTGGCTTATGCAATGCTTGTGCAATGTTAAATGCGGACAGCATATGCTGTCCGCTCACAGTGAGGTCTGGCTGACATGATTCGCAGTAGTGAATCATGTCCACCCCACCTTTCATAAATGGAACCCAATGTACTAGATACTATAAACTGAAATTTGAAAACATGTATAAATATTGTGTTTTTAAATTTCAATTTATAGTGTCTAGAACATTGGTCTCCATTTATGAAAGTTTGGGTGGACATGATTCACTACCGTGAATCATGTCAGCCAGACCTCCCTGTGAGCAGACAGCATATGCTGTCCACATTTAACATTGCACAAGCCAATCAGCTGCTAGCAAGGGTTGTCAATCATAATGATCGGATCAGGATGATTTTAGTCCACCACATTTTAGGAAGCAGACAGGTTAAGCAGCAGCGGTCTTAAGACCGCTGCTACTTACTATAGTTTCAGGCAAGCCTGAAAAGATGGGGGGGCCTGAAGTTGCTTTCACAGCTTGATAAATTGTGTCCATTGTATCACCTTTTTCTTACAGTAATAGAAATATTACAAGGTTCTTCATTTTTATTTATAAAACATATTAAACCTGTCACAGTACATCATTTTGAATAGCTTTAAAAAACAATATGTTTTGATGCTGTTTTTTCGGCAAATACAAACTACTTTTTGTACAGTGACTTTTGGAACTTTTGGCAGTACCTAAAGGGACAGTCAACACCAGAATTTTTGTTGTTTAAAAAGAAAGATAATCCCTTTATTACCCATTCCCTAGTTTTGCATATCCAACACTGTTATAGAAATACAATTTTTACCTAAATGATTATCTTGTATCTAAGCCTCTGCAAACTTCCGCCTTATTGCAGTTCTTTTGACAGACTTGCATTTTAGCCAATCAGTGCTCACTCCAGGGTAACTTCATGTGTATGAGCTCAATGTTAGCTATATGAAACACATGAACCAATGCCCTCTAGTGGTAAAAATGCATTCAGATTAGTGGCAGTCTATAGGTCTAAGAAATTAGCATATGAACCTCCTAGGTTTAGCTTTCAACTAAGAATACCAAGAGAACAAAGCAAAATTGGTGATAAAAGTAAATTGGAAAGTTGTTTAAAATTACATTTAATTTATTTATTTAAATCATAATAATTTTTTTTGGACTTGACTGTCCCTTTAAGTTGCTACATTATTTCAATGGAGTAAACCTTGTAACTTACGCCTAGATTTAGAGTTCTGCGGTAGCCGTCAAAAGCAGCGTTAAGGGGTCCTAACGCTGCTTTTGGCCGCCCACTGGTATTTAGAGTCAACCAGGAAAGGGTCACTTTCCAGCCGCGACTTTTCCATACCGCAGATCCCCCTACGCCAATTGTTTATCCTATATTTTCAATGGGATCTTTCTAACGCTGGTATTTAGAGTCTTGGCTGAAGTGAGCGTTAGAAATCTAACAACAAGACT
>CAJPDP010215428.1:0-15269 GCA_905336975.1 Bombina variegata variegata | reverse complement strand
TAAGTGTATAGAAGGGATAGAGGGGTCTATTTATCAAGTTCTGAACGGAGCTTGATGCTCCGTGTTTCTGGCGAGCCTTCAGGCTCGCCAGAAACACAAGTTATGAAGCAGCGGTCTAAAGACTGCTGCTCCATAACCTGTCCTCCTGCTCTGAGGAGGCAGACAGACATCGCCGCAATTCAACCCGATCAAATACGATCGGGTTGATTGACACCCCCTTGCGAATCTGCAGGGGGTGGCGTTGCACCAGCAGATCACAAGAGCTGCTGGTGCAATGCGCTCTCCGCATTCAGCGAGGTCTTTCGGACATGATCCGCAATATAGGATCATGTTTGACAGGCCTTTAATAAATAGGCCCCTAAAAGTCTGTTATATTTTATTGGTGCTAACCATCCTATAACTTGTACTTTTAATGATTCAAGATTTTTATTATGGTGGTCCATAAAATGTTTGGCCACATTATGTTGAATTATTTTTTCTTTGATATTATAAATGGGCTCATTCACCCTACGTCTAATCTGTCGTTTCATGCGACCCACGTAAATTAGGCCACACCCACATTCTAACAAATAAACTATGAAAGTAGATTCACAGTTGCTTTTAAAATCAATCTCAAAATTGTCAGTACTATCTGGGTTTTTAAAATGCCAAGGGGAAAATTGGTTTGCCAATTGGAAGGGCACTTTAAAATGTGCCAAACCAAGATGTAATATGTGCAAGCATGTAAATAGGTCCCGGCATTTTAAAAAGTACTGACAATTTTGAGATTGATTTTAAAAGCAACTGTGAGTCTACTTTTGTAGTTTATTTGTTAGAATGTGGGTGCGGCCTAATTTACGTGGGTCGCACAAAACGACAGATTAGACGTAGGGTGAATAAGCACATTTATAGTATCAAAGAAACATTAATTAAACATAAGGTGGCCAGACATTTTATGGATCACCATAATAGCAATCATGAATCAATAAAAGTACAAGTTATAGGATGGGTAGCACCAATAAAACATAACAGACTTTTAGAATTGAGAAATCTTGAAACTTATTGGATATATAAACTTAAGAGTTTACATCCTCTAGGGATGAATATAGATATTGACGTGGCAGCATATATGTAAAACACTTTAAATTAGGATCATAATCAATGCATTTAGCCTTTCATTATAGTTCACTATACAAAATCATAATTTTTTTTAAAAATCATTAGTGTTTTAATTTTATAAGGTTCTACAGATTTGTTTTTTTAGTAATAGAATTTAATAATATGTCATTTTTAGTATTTATTAATTATATATATATATGTTTTTAGTATAAATGCACTTTGTATTTAGGTTGATGCACTTTGTATTTAGGTTGTATTAGGAAAAGGTACCATTTTTTATATGCATTTTATTCTTTTGTATAATGATGGGGATATTATTGTTACTAAATGATCAAATATGAAATGTTTTTATCAATCTGTATACCCCATGTGTATTAAAACTAGCGAAACAAAGATAACTTTTATTTATTTTCTAAGTGTGGAATTGCATTACGCTATTTCAATACACACCCTCTAGAAATGATCATTTAGATTGGCCTGTTGATCAACCAATAGCAGTTAGTTTAGGAACACACCCCCAGGAGTGGGGCAGACATACACGGCACTATAAAAGAGCATTCATTAGGAGAAGCCGGTATACAAAATCCTCTTGAAAAAGCCAGGAGACAACCACGTTGGGGTTATCAGCTGTATCACCACTGTCAGAGTGATACTATCACATTCTGCCACAACGTATTTGGCCCTGCCTAATAGCGCAACCGCAACTCTGCTGGAAGTCCGGAAATCCCTGAGTCTAGGTGGTTTGCAAGAGGCTTTTAACAGCTGTCTTTTTGGGCGTGTGAGCAGTTTTCCATGAGCCGTATTGCTACATTTTATGGATTGAATTCTTACACTCAGTGTAAGTAGATATGTCATTGTTTATTAATAAAATTGCACTTGAATCCTCTCTGCGCTCTATTTCTTCTTTTGCAAGTGTGACAATAAAGCATTGGTTTATTCGAGGCAGGAGAATGAATTACTGTTGTCTGTTAAATTAAAAAAATAGTGCAATGTTCCCTTTTCAGAACTAAAATGTGTAAGCACAACTTACAAAAAGGTTAATTTATACAATTAATTTAATATGGACAACTATTGTAATGCAATTCAAGAATACTGTACATGTCATAATTTTACATTTAAGAATGACCGTTATTTGACTTCCGGGTTGGAGGACAAAGGTAGCGGTCGCTTAAAAACGGAGCTCCGCATCGCAACCGAGAAAGAGACTTCCCTAGCCCCGCGGCAGCTCTCTGTGACTGAGAAATACGGTCTAGAGACACCAAAGTGGTTGATTGCTGTGTGAGGTGTTGACAGCTACCTCACCTCCCGGAAAAAACATTGCTCAAAGGTCGGAGTGAAAGGCAGACGCTGCTGATAACAGCAACAGCTGCAGAGAAGGATAAAGCTAGCTTTGGCACCTCGAGAAAGTCAGATAAGAGAAAGAAATAACACACTAAGGGAGATTAAGAAATTAAAGCGGAAAAGTAGAAAATACACCTGACGCACAAACTGCTAAAGTGAAAGTAATCTGACAAGAACAGCAGACGCCATCTTGGAAGCATGGTAGAAAACGGAACGGAGTGAACTTTAGATGGTGAGCCTTTTGCACTTTTTACTGCACACTGGTAACATAAACGTATACTGGATAACAACTGAAGATAAGTTCACCTAAACAGTATTACTGGGGATTCGAGGAGGAGCTAACAGGAGAGCAGACTGGTCGCAAGAGAGCTTAGCTCCTGACATATGTAGGAAAATTCAGGCCTTTATTCACCCTAATACCTCTGTTACCTTCCCTATCATGCTGCACCTATGTGCACTTACCCTACTGCAACCATAACAGGTCGGTAAAAATATCAGACAGCTCATATAAAAAAGCTGCGCAACCTCACCACTAACCGGAGGCATTTCTGCTAATCCTATAGCCTCAAAGAGCGGATCCTGCACAGCTTATCTCCCCCTTGTACACTTAGCTGGCTATTGCCCTCCGATTCCCCTACGGAAGCTTCATTTAACACCCCCTAACAGGCTGCTCAGGTGCCACGGAGGAACCCGCGAAAAGCCACCATCTTGCCTCTCCACATCACAGGCAATGCAGAAGGCTAAGTAAGCTGCGGCTCCCTACTGACCGGCTTAAGTTGACTATCGGCTCAATATCTTCCTGAACTCTACACCGGGACCTGACGAGCACACAGAGAGACATATCTGCTTAGGACGCTTCTCCTCTCTGTCGCAAGGCAGTAATAGATAGCCCCTTAGTGTGCAGAAAACAGCTCCCGGTCTGCACGTACCCGATTAGGAGCCGTTAGTAAAGGAGTCCTTATCAGTATTCTCTCTGTATACAGTGAAGACATCTCATAACATTGTGGTAAGGTCAGATGGGCAGAAGCTTTTTCTTACTCCATACACTAATTGGTCTAACTCACTCGCACACAGCACCATTAACCTCTATAGGGAATTATTTTATTATATTTTGCTAATAAAGATTGCCTGGCTTTAGGTGGACATTTTATTTTTACTTCTTGATTGACTATGCAGTGTCCTGTGAATTTGCACTCTTGAGGCCTAACACCTGCATCTATACTAAGAAGTCCTCAAAAGGGGTGAGATACATCACAAGAAGAGCCACGTGAAACAGCAGCCTAATCTATCTAAGGGACACTCAACCTTAATTCAGATACTGAGGAGCACAAAGCATATTCGCCCCACACACATATAATCACCTCAGTGGACACTAACTACTTGGTTATACTAGAGACCCATCTCATAAACTCTGTAAAACAATACCCTCCTCCCTTTCCTGCAGGGTATTTATACCTGTTGGTCATATCCCCTCTTCCATTTCCCCACTTCACCTATAGGGGGCAACTCCCTAGGAGGGTAGCTGTATACTAGAAAGGCATTTATTGAACCTATATTTCTGGGAACTTTCTTTTTTTTCTCTCATTAGAAGTCTCCCACTCCCATAGCGCTCTAATAACTCCTGGAATACTATTTCCACATTGGTAGTCACAATACCTAACATGCAGTGCTAAATCCCCAGATGTAGGAGAGCCAGGCGGTATATACCCCCCTGACCCATTTATCAACAAGGAGGGATCTTTACTCTGGATACACTCACAGTCTCTTTTCACTAAGTCTACTTTGGGTTCAAGTTATTTATGACTCAAATGGCTCATAGTATGAGGAAGAAACAAAAGCACCAGGATCATCCGAAAAGGACTTTAAATGATCATTTTCATAGTAAACCCCTCTCTGACCCAGAGGGGTCGGAGGAAGACTCCAGAGATGCTACCTCCTTGTATAGTGAAGCAACCAAACCTGCTACTTCCTTAAAAGATCCACGCAATGTATCCCAAACTGACATTCTTGACTCCATTAAAGCCTTAGCAGACAAGATGGACACTCACTACTCTTCTCTCAAACAGGAACTCAGGCAATCAGTGAGTGAACTGAAGAGGGACATTGCTTCCATTGGGGAGCGCACAGAGACGCTGGAACGCAAGCATGAGGATCTCAATGTGGATCATTCTAATCTCCTGGCATATTCCAAAAATCTAGCAGAACAGATCACTGACCTGGAGACAAAGCTGGCGGACCTTGAAGATAGGTCCTGGCGCAACAACCTCCACATCAGAGGGGTATCTGAAGAAGTCAGCCCGACCGATTTACATAACTACCTTTCTGGACTTTTCACTGAGCTTCTTGGAACTTTTCCCGAACAAGAGTCCCTAATAGATAGAGCTCATAGAGCTTTACGTCCACGAAACTCATCATCAGATGTCCCAAGAGACATTATAGTCCGATTACATTACTATACGTTTAAGGAAAACATTTTAAAAGCTTCTTTCTCAAATAAGAACCTGACAGCACCATATGACACAATACAAGTATTTCCAGATCTTTCCCCACATACTTTAGCTAAAGGTAGGACATTTCAACAACTTGCACAACTCCTTCGACGCCATAATGTAAAGTATAGATGGGGATTTCCTGTAAAGATTTTCTTCCAGCTTAGGGATCGCTCCTATGTTGTCTCCAAACCTGATCAAGGGATGAAGATTCTGCAATCACTGGACCTTACCCAGACAACAGATCAGAACCTCCAGGACCCCAAACAGTCAGGACCTCTGAACTCAGCTGCACCTGAATGGCAACCATTACCCAGAAGATCCACCTCACAGGCAAAAAGAACAGAAGCACTGGACCCTAAGTCCCTACCCTAACACAACGTTTCCTATCTCATCTTGAGGTTGTCTGATTAAAACTGCCCAGGGAGCTGGTATGAGCCTACATACAGGTACTTATCTTACCCTCTTTGCTCTTTATTGCCTCTCCTTCTCCCTGAAGGGGCCCTTCAACATCTCACAACAACAAATGGACCATATTATCTTTGGACAGAATGAGCTCACAAACGGGTACTCCTCTTACTCATTATTTACACACAGCTCATTATCCTTAGCAACTAATATTGCCAGACAGGTTTGAATTTTAGGGGTGCGCCCCATTTTGTATAATACTGTTATGTTTTTGTTAGTTCATGATTTATGTACTTCATAAGTTCTAGTACCCTCTCCTCACAGAAATCCATGTCATTAATTTTTACACAGTGTAGGTGTTTTTATTAACAGATGCAGTAAACACACTTATTAATTATTATTGCACATACTTGCTAGTTAATGGATGAGGTCTAGTCCTAAGACTGTCTCTTATGTCCCACACCTGTAAACGGAGCACTGTTTATAGATTGATGCACAGACGGCCTCTTTAGATCCCCACCAATTACTAACACCCTTTAGTACACACATAACAGATCTGTTTTTCTTTAGCACATGCGTGTTTTAAAACTCCATATTTCTTCTACAATTCAAAATGGTAGTTCATAGATAAGATTGTGGTGGACAGAACTTTATAGAACTGTCGATTCACAACTTCTGGAAGTACATATATACCACAACTTTATAACTGTTTTTTTCTTTTATTAATGACAGGCTATAGAATTTAGATAAAAATATAGATGTTAGACCTTTCTGTTTTTGAATGTTTCATTATGTTTACTAGTTATGCTATACTATAGTTATTGTACCTTTAATGATTTGAAACTACTGTTGTACTAGGTAAACCACTGGGGGACGATATAAGAGAGTTTATCAGGATAAAACCAACTTTACCCCTATATATATTAAAACTTATTCTAGACATCACGTTTAAATGATTTTCCCTCACCTTTTATGTAGCTGACACGATTTCCTTCGCCCCCCCCACTCCTCCAAACCACTTTAGTGTGTTATAATACCCTAGTTAATAACTAACACCAATTATATCCTCCAGTGGTTACCCTTATCCTACTCTTGTTCTGTGATATATGTTGTTTATGTCAAATATTACCTCACTTAATATAGGTTCAAGCCACAAAAGAGGTTAACTTTCTCTGAGATCTCCTAGGTTGACAATTTATAAGGTGCCATTCATGATGCGTAAATGTAACATGGACCTCAAGCTCTCATGTAATTCCTTCCTTATCATTGAATTACTATTCCACTCGTCAGGGGGGATTCTATTCCCACCAGGCTTTCCTTCTGTACCCCTTACTCTATCTTAATCTGATCCACTGATCATACCACCCTGAGAATATTATCAGTCTGCTCTCCACTCTGCTTCACTCTCCGCCTTCCCTTAATTAATTAATTAATTAATTAATTAATAGATTAGTTAACTAACTATACTCACTATAAAGCAGCTCTTGTCTGCTGAAAATATTTATAATATCCACCAATATTTTATATATCGCTGAATCTTCAATTTACTCAGACTCAAATTTTGATTTTCCTTCTCTCCTGAGGTGAAATCAGTGTACTTAGTATCAGAAGGCAATCCAAACCCCTACCCCATCCTTCTACTCCTCCCCAAATGATATATTTCTCTCCTTCATCCCCCTACAATATTTCCTTTTTTTTTTCTCTTCTTCTTCTTTCTCCCTCTCCTTCTCCACTCTAGATAACAATGGAGGGTCTTCGTCTCCTAACCATAAATGTGCAGGGTCTCAACTCCCCTACAAAACGCAGTATGCTGATGAACTTCTTGAGAAAATGTAAGATAGATGTAGCATTTATACAAGAGACCCATTGGGCAGTAGATAAAAATATTACACTCACATCTAAGGGATATCCGATAGTCCTGCAGGCCTCATTCCAGTCTAAATCCAGAGGAGAAGCCATATATCTTGGCAAAGATATTCAATATGAGTCTATTCACTCAGAACTTGATCCACAAGCCCGCTACATCATACATATTTGCAAAATAAATAGTCATCTTGTCACCTTAGTGAATATTTATTCTCCTAATTCCAAACAAATTAAATTTTTGACAAAAATGCTAAAATTGGTGTCAGCTGTGAAACAGGGAGAATTGATAATAGGGGGAGACTTTAATCTAATATGGGACCCGGACCTAGATAGGTTAGGACCTAAGATATCTACGTTGGAGAGAGCTACTCACCCTCTATCCAGGGCTTTCCAACAACTCATCAGTCAATATGATTTATATGACCCCTGGAGAGCGACTCACCCACAAGATAAGGAATGTACATTCTACTCGACCCCGCACAGATCATTCACCCGCATAGACTACTTCTTCATTAGCACTAGATTGTTGGATAAAATATCTTCTACAAACATAATACCTGTTTCTTGGTCAGATCAATGCGCTGTTATTTATAAGCCCACGCATTGGCCTTCACTCCCCTCCCATGTGGAAGCTCAAAGATTACCTTGTTACAGATCCCCTCATCAAAACGGAGATAAAGGAGAAGATGCTAGAATTCCTAGACAACAATGATGATCATCAGACTCCTACAGAGATACTATGGGCTACTCTTAAGGCCTATCTCAGAGGTCATTTCATTGCAATTGATGCCGACAAACGCAGTAAACAGGGAACCCCCTAGCAACTCTTAGCATCCGTCTTAGACAGCTCTGACAAACACTAAATGTTTCATATTCCAGTTCAGTAACCCAAGAAATTGCAGAGGTTACCAAACAAATTCAGGAGTTAGAGCTCCAAAAGACGCACGACACATTAGAGAAATTCAAGAGGATTTTCTATCATCATAGTAATAAAGCCTCCACACTTCTAGCAGCCAAACTCAGACACCACATAGCACAAGCCAAAATTTTATCAATTAGAAACACAATCAACAAATTGGTCTATTCCAAGCCTATTATCACTCCTTATACAATATAAAAGAGAACTCAGATAACTCCCTTCTTGATACGGACAGCATAAAAACATTCTTAATCTCTCTCCATCTCCCTCTCCTTTCAATAGAGAACGCCACTATTCTGAACAATCCTATCACTTAAGAGGAAGTTCTGAAAGTAATTCAGAGCTTGAAACTAAGGAAATCCCCCAGCCCTGATATACTGCACGCTTTTACAAATCTTTTCAATCTATAGTAGCCCCGATACTATGTAGACTATTTATAGAGATTATGCAAAAAGGCACAATTAACAGTGAATATCTAGAAGCAACCATCACTACTATCTGAAACCTGGGAAACCCCCTGATCAATGTAGTAGCTATCGGCCCATATCACTTCTTAATTTGGATATTAAATTATATACTAAAATACTCGCTGAGTGACTCTCTGTGGTTATTAGCCCACTGATCCATCCGGATCAAGTAGGGTTCATACCACCGAGAGAAGGACTGGATGCAACTAGGAGAATTCTCAATATTCTCTAAATTATGGAAGGGAGGAAGGTCCCATTTCTTGCCCTGTCTCTAGACGCTGAGAAAGCCTTTGACAGGGTGATATGGGAATATCTCTGGCTCACGATGGAAACCTTTAACCTTCCAGACACCTTTATACGCGCAGTTAGGGCTATCTACTCGTCACCCACAGCTAGGGTAAAAGGAGTGGGCTTCAGATCTGATACTTTCCAAATCACCAATGGTACTAGGCAGGGCTGCCCACTCTCACCCCTTCTTTTTGCACTAACAATCGAACCATTAGCACAAGTGATTAGACTCCATCCACATATCACAGGAGCACAATTCACAACGTCATCCCACTCCATCTCATTATATGCAGATGACATAACTCTATTCCTTACCTCACCAACTACCTCTCTCCCCACTGTATTCAAACTTATTAATGAATTCGGCCGCTTATCTTACTATAAATTGAACATTAATAAAACGGAGGCTCTATATTTAAACATTCCTCCTCAAGAACTTCTTCTTCTACAAAAAAAATACTGTTTTCAATGAAATCCTCATACAATCAAAGTATTAGGCACATACTTAAGTCACAACCCGGAGCTCACAATAGCTAAAAACTACACTGAGAGGCTCTCAGAATTCTGGAATCTTCTTCTCACCTGATAATTCAAAGAAGTTTCCTGGATGGGAAGAATAGCAGCTATAAAAATGTCATTCATACCCAAGCTCACTTATTTATTCAGGTGCATACCATATAACATTCCCAGACCCCTATTAAATAGGCTACAGAGCCTCATAACAAACTATGTATGAAAAGACCACAGGCCTCGGACTTCTAGCACCACATTGCAGAGACCAACTACGCACGGGGGTTTAGCTCTACCTAATGTAAATCTGTATTACAATGCTGCCAGATTGTCACACGTACACAGCTGGTCAATCACAACTGATCACCCGCGCTGGGTTGAAACTGAACTAACTGCTCTACCCCTAGGGCTCACACTATCTGACTTACCATGGATCCCTACCCACTACAGAGGAAAACTAGATGACTTGCCACCAATTATACTAGATGCCCTAAAATTCTGAGATCAAATCAGACACAACCCAGATCTAGCACCCCACCCCTCTCCTGCTCTCACCTTGACTGGAGCCCTCTAATGCCTTCCGGACTCTCATATGAAGTCCTGGCACAATCTACAACCTGTTTTAGTTACAGACTTATATGAACAGGGTCACTGGATTCCGCACTTACAATTCTGTCTGAAATATGATATTCCTACCTCTTTACATTTTGAAGCCTTCTGACTTAGCTCTTGGCTGAAATCCTGGGGATTCCCCAGACAAGATTTGAAGTCTCTTTCCAAATGGGAGACAAAGTGGCTTCAGGGACACAGTCTTAAACATGCCTTGTCCTTCAATTATAATCTCATTCTTGAACCCTCCACTCTCCATAAAATCTCCCAACATAAAGCTTGGGAGAGAGAGATAGGTTTCATAGCTGATACTGATACATGGCATGCACGAATACTCATAACCAAAAAACTCCTTCACTGTGCTACTCTATGGGAACTACATTATAAAATTACTGTGCGATGGTACCTGGTACCTTCCACATTAAACAGGATATATGGCACTCAGTCCCCAGATGCTGGTGAAGCTGTGGACAAATAGGGACCCCGCTACATATCTGGTTGTCCTGCCCTAAGATACGTCCCCATTGGAGATGGCTTTTCCACCCTCTAAATCTACTTCATATTGATCTACCCTTTAAACCAGAGATAGCCTTACTCCATATCCATTTCCCAGCCTTAACGAAAGCAAGGGAAGCTCTCGCAATCTATCTCCTCATGGCCACAAAACTGGCTATTGCCCGAGCATGGAAAAACGAAGACCCTCCTCCTACATCACAAGTTCTTTCTGTTGCAAATTATATTAAACAGATGGAACTATATTCCCATAGATCCCTAGACAAAACTGATTTCTAGTATAAAGTGTGGTACCCATGGATAGAATCCTTTTCAGACCAGAATGTACTTGTCTATTACAACTTCAGCTTGATGCCTATCTATTTCCCCCCCCCCTTTTATTTTTATTTTTTTCTTCTGTCTCTCCCTATCTTCACTTTATCCTATTACTTCCTTCTTACCCACTCCCCTACTCCCTTATCACCAGGTATAGACGCCATTTTTTTGGACACTCACCAGATACTTACTATGTACATTCCCTCACCCTCTCTTCCTCTAATTTCCTTTTGCCTGATTCAGCTATTCACAGCTTTTATTACATTCAATTCTCACTGGATACCAAAAAAAACATTGAGATACTAGGTTCTATCATATAACTCACCCAAGATTATAAATCTGCATTAATGACTGTATGTTTATATTTTATATATTATGTCATTTCTTGGCAATGTTTTGATGTATATATGAACCGAATTATCAATAAAAATGTTATTTAAAAAAAAAAAAAAAAAAAAACAGTATTACTGACTTTGAAAAATGAGCACAATAGACCAAGGGTATAATGTCTGCTGACAGATAGCATTACTAAAGGGTGAATAATTAAGAAACTACAAGTATTCTTCATATCTCCCTGCATAAAAATCCTGAAAGAGTTATACAGGTTTATTCAAAATAGACACTGTGGGGGCGTGTCTTAGCTGCCGTCGTGTCCAGACGCAATATTTGCTAGCTCTGGGCCCAATAACAATAATATACCAACTATTTACTTTCTATGTGGACGATCAATCTTCCTTTTGGTAGAATCCAGAATGTGAACGGAAGCTGCATCGATAGATGTCTCAATTATAGAGATTCAATATAAAAATCCACTACTCAGGATGAGACATGACGGCGGCCTATTTTCATTAGCTTATTTTTTCCCCCCCGACATGCCGGGTAAAGCAGACCCACTTTATTGCTCACGCTAGGAGGCTAAGAAACTTGGCAAAATGGAGGAGACTTTTTGGAATCATACACAGGCCCTCTTGGCCGCATTAGCTCAGAAACTGGACTCTAATTTTGCCCATCTCATAACTATTATTAAAGCCCGCCCACAAGAACAACGGCAGGAAGAAATGAAAATGGCGACTGCAATGGAACACGACTTACAACATAGCCGCTCTCAGTCCCCTCTCAGCGGTGTGGAGTGTATACTGTGCCCATCGGGGCTAGAGGAGACCAAGTTTATGAAGTGACGGGAGGCTTCCCTGTGTTGTCAGATGGGCGAGGACCGGGGGGGTACATCTGCTTATGGGACTTCTGAAGCCGGGAGAATGTCCGAGAAGAAGCTGTCACTAGCGTGGGTGGATGCGGCCGACCACCTGACGTGATGTTCAGAGATACCTGGTGCTCCGGTGACGACCGGTGGATTAGGTTTACATGAAGGACCCTCCTTGGTAAGAACTGATGTGATCCTGGTCCCTTATACTTACCTGGCATCCTTGTCCCTGATGGCTCAGGGTTACTCCAGAGGATCTCCCCGGCAACATCTTCATCTCATCATTTGCCCTATTCAGAGCTTGCATTTCATTTGCGGCAAGTCTAGGACGGCTAAGAGGGGGGTTGGGTGACATTTCCCTGAGATTTTGACTCTCTCGAAGATAGAGCTGTTCCCTGTGTCAGACGGAATCTCTGAGACTTTATATTCTGTCTAACCTGGATCTACGGACAGTCCTGTTTTTCCCATCAGCTCTACACTTATTAATGACGACTATATAGTCTGAGGCATAGTTAAAGGGCTAGACTTTTAGTTTAAATCACTTTGCTCAACCATGGTAACTTGTACACACAACTTGTTAGGTGCATTATGTATTATATGTTTAAACAAAGGGCACTTTTAGTACTATTAACCCATTAGGTTCCTTAAATGATCAGTCTTATGTGGGTATCATGATAGCTCATATGAGTTGTGCAATTGGTTTTTGTCTTCGAGTGAACATGTACCTCTCCCCTACAGCTATTGTCATTCACTGTAAAATACACCATGATATAACCATAGGGGAATTTGCCTCATTATATTCCACTGTGTATCACCCCTATTCCTTAGGACACAGCTTTATGTTTTATGTAAAGTTCATAATAGCCCACTCAGGGTGTATAATTAATCCTCAGCCCTACTCAGACGTAAGCTTTCTTCATAAATTTATAGTTAGCATAAGCCGCCTATAAGGTACAGAGAGATCTAATACCTAGAATTAAAAGATAACAGGGTCCCTAAATTTTACAAGGCGGGTGGTCTCAGGAAGGTGGCATTTATCTCCTCCATGTAAAATGTAATAAACTGGCTTCTTCCTCCTAGCCCAAATATTTTATTTCTATATACCTTTTTAAATGTACCCAAATTGGTGAACTCCTCAGCGGTGTTAATCTGCAGCTTAATTTCAATTTGCTAAAACATTATACCTCTTTGATAAGACAGTTAGATGCTTTGCTAAATAGTTTACTTTCAAGTTTCAATCTAAGAGGCACTTTTTCTGGATAAAGAGGTTTTATAGCATAGTATTTACAGGATGTAAAAATTATGAAAAGTCTACTATGTCTCAAGTGTTGATATAAGTTGTTCCTATGTTTTTACTTATAAGAGAAACTGAGGTTGGGTTATTAAAGTATTCAGCTCCAGGAGACAGAGAGATGTGTTGATAGCCCACTGATGGTCAAAGATTAACATTCACTGACCTGATCTCTAATTCTGTGCATCTGGTAGGAGCAACTTTTAATGCTTCCCTATATTTTGCAAAATTTCAGATAACACATACATTTATATTATACTCAGTATATCACTCTATAAGATGTATAAGTTGTTCAGGATTCTTACATTATATAAAATTTACTTTGTGTTTATATAGGAAACAAAAGAGAAAAAGAGGTAATGCTAGATTATGTTTCTTTTACTTTACACTCGCATACGTTGTTTTGTATTTTCAATTTGTATTGTATATGTCTGGAGAGTTACATGTATGATGTTTGCATTGAGATTTCTCTGCTCCTTCATATGTTGGTATTTCACTGTCACTCAGTCAACCAATGCTTAGTATTCAAAATTCGCTAAAAACAAATACGAACTGTATAATATGTACTTATGTTATATTTCTTGTATTACCTAAATAAAAAAACTATGATTCAAAAAAAAAAAAAAAAAAAAAAATAGACACTGTACATTTTGGCAGTACTGTGTGCTTAGGGAGTGTGAGTTGTGAACTTTGACAGACAGTCTTTTTGACCAAACCCATAAAACAATAAAGGACTTAAAAGACACATAAGAGACACTACTGATAGAGATCCCAACAACATCCTAAATTTATATATAGAAGCAGTGCAACATAGGACACGCTAAAAACTACATATGAGAGTGCACCAATATTTTGTTAGCTCTAAGATGAGCCCTAAAATAGACATGGCTTCTAAATCAAAGCATGCTGATAAGAGACAAAAGCATATAGCCAAAGTACATGCAGAACCATCTGACACTTCATCTGACCTTAGAGCCAGTGTGGATGACACACATCCTAGCCCAATTAACTGCCTTCTTCCTGCCTAAGATAGACCAACTACAATTTGGAGTAGATCATTTATCAGGTGAAGTAAGACAGTTTTCCACATGCCTCTTACAAGCTAAACAGAGGATATCTAATGTAGAAGATAGGCATGAAGAGACGCATAATTTGGTAATGAACTTCAAAGACAAAACTCAGCTCTAGCAAATAAAGTTGAAGACTTGGAAAATCGCTCACAGCTCAACAATCTTTGGATTGTGGGGTTGCCAGAGTCAGTAACAGCAGGAGGTCTGATGGAGTTTATGCAAAGTTACTACAACTACTTAACCTGCCACAGTCAGATTTGCTGATCATTTTTGAAAGGGTCCATAGAATAGGACCAGAACATGTCTTGACAGAAAAAAGAGGCCCAAGACAGGTAATAGCCAAGTTACTGAATTATCAAGCAAAACTTGCGCTATTAAAGGCATACAGACAACATCCAGAGATTATATACCAAGGAAAAAAGCTGCTGATGTTTCAGGATTTCTCGGCGGAAGTATCTAGGAAAAGAAAAGAGTTTGCACCTTTCTGTTACAAATTGTATGGAGAAGGGAAAAGAGTGGCATTGCTATACCCAACGAGACTTTGACTGCAGACACCTGCTGGGCCAAAGGTTTTCAACACACCTAAAGAACTTCAACAGTTTCTGAAGAAAGAAAAGGCTCCTTTCGTGGAGTGAAGATGACAAGAGAATCCAATGGATCAGTAAAGGAACTGTGCTTGAGGGTCAAATAGAGCATTGTAATTGACCCTGGACATTGCTTCAGGTTATTTAGTTCTGAGTTATTGTTGAAGTTATTATTATTATTATTATACTTTATTTATTAAGCGCCAACATATTCCGCAGCGCTGTCCATGGATACAATTCATTTAAATAAAACAATACAAGACTTGTAAGATACAGGACAAAATTTACACACATACAGGA
>CAJPDP010215400.1:0-11173 GCA_905336975.1 Bombina variegata variegata | reverse complement strand
CTGGCGAGTGCCAGGTTTTCTGTGTTCTGTGTTGATAATGTTTGTATCATTTCCCTCCTTACCCTGAACTACTGCTCTAAATAATCAGAGCAACCACCAATATTTAAAAAAAAATACACGGGGCAATGTGGGACAGACGTCAGTCTTCCCGGGACAGCAGGACAAACGTCAGTCTTCCCAGGAAAGCAGGACAGACCCCTAAAATTGGGACTGTCCCATGAAAATAGGGACAGTTGGTGGGGTATGTAAGACTCATTCCACAGTAGAAATATGATGAACATTGTCTACCTTGTTTTTAGACTTACCATGTACCTTAATTACTATTTTTATAGTCCATGTTGAATATATTTATTTTGCATAATTTAAGGATGATTTAAAAATGGCATAATGTAAATTCGGATATTGTAGCAGTTTTTTTTAAAATGTTGACGTTGCCGCAGGTTTTTAACAACTATTTGAATGTGTACTGTTCATGCAAACTTTATATATAAATGATTCCAATGTTTACAGCGTGCATTGAATGCGCTTTTTAAATGCTTATTTGATTGAGTACTTTCCTATATGTATGTATCTTGTAATCACATGCAGAAATGTAGGTTACACCCCTTAGATACACAGTATAAAATGTCTCTTTAGATCATCTTACCACTAACAAATCCTTTTTTTGATCATCAACCACAGAACTATATCATCAGGCCCTTGGTGTTAAGAAGCCGCCTCCTTCAACATGAAAAAAAAATAAAAATGATAAAACAAAGGGATAATTATAAAAACTATTATATATATTAAAAGAAAAAATATTTTTTTCCCTAATGTAACAATTACATTTATGCATTTCATAAATACATTTTATGTTGAAATTCTTTTATTTCGTTTCCTCAGAACTATTACATACCATTGAGTACTTCCTGGAAGCAATAGGCACATTGTCCCAGACAATGTATTTACATTACCAATTACAGAAACATTTTGCATATAATAAATTTTGAACACAAAATCCATTGAACTTTTCAAATAATTATAACAAAAAGAACAGAAATAAAAATAAAAAACAATTAAACAAAATGTGGTCAGTTTTTGGGGTCTGAAATACAAATCTGTATGTTATCTCATGAGTCATTTTATAACTTAATACTATCCAGTTTCCAGATTAGCAGTGTTCTCCTATGCTATCTGTGTCTAATGCTTATCTCTCAACCCTTGAGGAGCTATACATAATCCAGTAAAACCAGATTTTATGAAATTGCTCTGTCTCCCCCTGAATCCAGGCCACCCTCTCAGACATTTTATAGATATAATTTATCTTATCTAGTACTTCTTGCCATGCCGGAGGACCTCTCTTCCAATGTCTCTCTATGCAAACTCTGATAGCTGGAGTTTAGATGGGGGACCTCCCTGTTCAGTGCTTGAGGTATAGTTAAGACTATATTTTCATCTAGTACCTTACTGAGTAGGATATTGAACTGTGACCAGGTATCGATTATGGCATTGCAGTCCCACCACATATGCCTATAGGAACCCTGTTCACCACAACCTCTATAGCAGAGTTTAGATCTGCCAAGGGAGTAGTGGGATGTTCTCAGAGGTGTTGGGTACCACCGGAATGCTGTCTTTAGGCAATTTTCCCTAAGATCTGCGCTGATTAGGCCTCTGCGGAATCCAATAATATTTGGTCCCATTCATTTTGTGGAAGCAGGCCCCCCATCTTCCTCCCATTTCAATGCTATAGCTGACTTTGTGGTGTGTTTTATGCCCTGAATTGCTATGTATAGTTTGGATATAATGCGCTTTTCCCTAGCAGGCTGTAAGCATACATTCTCAAGGGCCGTAAATGGGTGTTTGCCTAGAACTACAACATATTTATTTAGGGCAGAGGAAATTTGTAAATACAGGAACCAGTGTAGTTTATGTGGGTGTAGTTTTTCCTGTCAGAGAGTAAATTTTATTATTTGAGATTGCTCAATGAAGTCTGCTACCCTGTACAGACCTGTATTAGCCCATTTTCCCACTAATCTATGCATCTTATTGGTTTAACCCATGATCTCACTGGGAGCATCTCTGAGGATTTGGTAATCAATTTCCAGTGTGTCAATGTATCTAAAGTCGAGGAGGGTCGAAAGGCCCTCTGGTCCAAGTTTTTCCCTGAGTCCCACAAGAGGTCATCTGAGCTTTCCGTCCCTAGCAGGTTTGTCTCGATTCTTGTCCAAACAATATCTTGTGTTTGTTTGTGAAGAAGTGATGCTTGTGCTATTCTAGCTGCATGGTAATACTCCTGTAGGCTTGGCAAATCCACTCCTCCCAACCGTCTATGTCTAGTTAACGTATATGAGGCTATTCTTGCTCTACCCTCTCCTCTCAAGAAAAAAATGAGATCTGATTGTAATTTTTGTAGTCCGGGGGAGGGCATCTTGTTTGGGAGTGCTCTAAAGAGGTACAGAATCCTAGGAAGTACATTCATTTTAATAGCTGAAAGACGGCCATACCATGAAAAGTGCTTTTTTTTCAAAGTCCTCAAAACTCATCTAATAGAATTGTAGAGTGGGACATAATTTAATTTATATAGTTTATCATATGACTCCGAAATTTTAACCCCAAGTATGTTAGGGATTCTTTAACCCATTTAATATTAAAGTTAACCTCTATTAATTTTCTAGTGTGGGGGGGGGGAGCACTAGGGGTATTGCCTCACATTTATCTACATTTACCTTGTGCCCTGTGATTTCTGAAAAGTCTTGTAGAGTCTGGTACAGGTTAGTCGGGGAGTGTAGTGGATCAGTCAAGGTTAGCAGAATGTCATCCGCAAATAGCGAAAGTTTGTAATTGTTACTCCTTTTATATCATCGGTGTTTCTAATGCACGTTGCTAAAGGCTCAAACAGGCAAACAGGAGTGGCGATAAGGGACAACCCTGCTTGGTCCCGTTTTTTATGTTTATAGTTCTTGATAGAAAACCCGCCGCACTAATAGTGGCTTGCGGAGTAGAATAGATGCCCTTGAGTGCCTTTAGGAATGGTCCTCTAAATCCCATTGTGGATAGTATCTTAAACATATAGTTTCAGTCTATGCGATCGAACGCCTTCTCCGCATCCAGAGAAAGAAGCAGAGAAAGAGTCCCCCTCCCCCTCAAGTATTCTGTCAAGTCTACTGTTCTACGAATATTATCTGGGGCTTCCCTACCTTTAATGAAACCTACCTGGTCAGGGTGAATCATTCGGGGGAGTATTACCTGGAGTCGGTTTGCCAGAATCTTTGTCAGGATTTTGATATCCTGGTTTATCAAAAAGATAGGCCTGTAGCTCTGGCACAAAGCAGGATACTTCCCTGGCTTGGGAATAACTATAATTTTGGCTCTAAGTATATCTATAGGGATTTCTGCAAGTGTGGTACCAAGGATCTCTTAAACAATTTATAGTATTCGCTAGATAAACCATCGGGGCCCGCAGCTTTACCTGATTTCAAGTGTTTAATTACTGTGAGAATTTCTTGTGCTGAAATCTCAGCGTTTAGGGCCTCTCTTTACGCGGGGTCAATGGTGTGAAGCTGTGCTTTTTGTAAAAACCGTGTCAAAAGTAGTTGTGTCTGGTTGTTGTTTTTCACTTTTTGTCCGTCATATAACGTTTCATAGTAGCTAGCAAAAGTGTTAGCGATAACCTGTGGGTTTGACGTCTGAGTGCCATCCTGTGTATATAGTCTGGGTATAGAGTATTGTTTTGTCCTGTTTCGCAATTTAATGGCTAAGTATCTGTACGGCTTATTGGAATATAAGAAATAGCTTTCAGCTTTTGAATAGCCCTCATTGAGGAGTTATTCAAAAATTTTGTCAGTAATTTTCTCTTGGTTTGGAGGATTCTGAATGTGGTGCTAGATTGTGTGCTTTTGTGTTGATCCTCTAGAGTCACAATGTCCAAGTGAAGTTGGTTAATGGTCTGATTTGCCAATTTGGCTATCCTAGATTTTTCTTTTATCATTACCCCCCGAATAAAAGGTTTATGCGCAGCCCATAAATTAATAGGGTTAGTTGTGGTGTTCTTGTTAAGGTGCCAATATTCCTCCATGAGGTTCCCTATTTCTGTATGGAATTGTGTATTTTTTAAAATGGATGGGTCAAATGTCCATGATTTTTGTCGTTGGAAGTTGATTATGCCTGTCAATGTTAATTGGACTACCAAGTGATCTGACCAAACACATGGATGGATATTGGAATTGATAATATTCGGGATCAAAATCTGACTCATCCAGATGTAATCTAATCTCATGTAGGTGTTATGGGCATGTGAGTAAAATATATGGTCTGTTGTTGTGTCATATAATGTCTCCCATGTGTCAAGCAGGTTATGTTCAGAAAGTGACTCTCTTATTGATTTTACTATTTAATTCTGCCTGATTTGTTTGTGAGTGGGTTTAGTATCGTCTCTAATGGCTTGGTCAGTGATATTGATATTAAAGTCTACTGCAAGTATTATTCTAGAATGAGACCATTGTATCAGCTGATGAGAAATATGCTGGCAAAAGGAGTGTTGGCCTTCATTTGGAGCGTATACGTTACATAAGGTGACTTTCGTGTCTTGTATGCGTCCCCTAACAATGAGAAATCTCCCCTCAGGATCTCTTATAATTTCATCAGTCTCAAATTGCAAGGAGGAGTGTATGAGAATAAAGACACCTCTCTTTTTCGGATATGTGGTGGAATGGAAGTGGGTAGAGAATTGTCTATGCCAGTATCTTGGGATCAGGCTATGTGTGAAATATGTTTCTTGGAGGAACACAATTTTTGCTTTCAATTTAGTGTATTGGTTGAGTGCTATCTTTCGTTTAACAACTGTATTGAGGCCTTTCACGTTGTGTGAGAGTATGACTAGGTCACGTGACATGGGATCTAAAGGTAGTGTTGCATGTTATTCTATCAGGTGGAGGAGAGAGTAAAATAGGTTGTGTCCCCTTGACCTATAATCTGTCTGGAAATCTGCGACAAACTGCTTGACCACATTATTAAAAAAAATATTGAACAGCCTAAAAATAAAACAATAAAAATGCATTTTCAGAACCTGAACTGTAAACATGTGTCTAAGAGAAATATAACCATAATTAGTTGTGCAGTATTACAGCTAAAAACATTTGACATAAGAACAAAGGTTAACCAGTGTAGAATTTAAGTATTTGGTAGAAACATACTTATGGATATTGGGGTTTTTCCTTTTTTTATATCAGAAATGACACAGCACCCCAAGACCCTACATCCCTCTATAGTGTCAAAGGTACCCCCTACATTTCACGAGTCATTTGTGTACATTTGTACTCAATGTCTTGAGATATCATTAAGATCCCAAGTTCTAGGAAGACACCTTATCTCCCAAGCCCAAGGGGAAAGTGTCTCAATTCATTGTCTCTTGTGGCAGACGAGAGCATCTCACCTAGAGGCAAAGCTGTAAGGAAAAATAAAGTTAATCATACTCATCTGGTCAGCTAACTGAGGTTCAAGGTTCAAGTAGGAACAGATCTCGGGAATGTCCTGCCGGTTCCTGATTGACATTGCCTTTCCTTCATGTTGTATGTGTAAGACCAATGGGAATCCCTTTCTGTATGGTATTTGATTTTTGCGAAGTAACAAAGTTAGGGGCCTAATAGAATTCAGCCTCTGAAGTGTTCACACACACAAGTCCTGATAAAACTGAATCACTGTTCCTTGAAACTTAAAAGTTGGATTCTTTCTTGCCGCCAAAAGGACCGCTTCTTTATCTGGAAAACGTAATAGCTTAACTATAACATCCCGTGGCGGGTGGTCTCCTTTCAGTTTTGCTTTAAGGGCACAATGTGCTCATTCAATTTGAAAATTTTCCTCATCAGTGTGCCCTGTAATAGCTTGGAACAATTGTTTCAATAAATTCTGCAGATCAAGTGGTGCTATGGACTCCGGTACTCCTTTGAGTCTGATATTGCATCTTCTTGTGCAATTCTCTAAGTCCTCTATTTTGTCTTGGAGGTCTTCCAATTCTTGTTTTTGATGTTAGACTTGTTGTGACACTTTATTTATAGCTTCCTCTTTAAGATTGTCGTTGTCTTCAAGCGTGGCGACTCTCGTGCCCAATTCTGGCATATCTTGCTTTAGTTCTGCTAAGCTGTTGGTGACTGTAGAGTGTATGGAGTCTAACTTAGTCCACATTTTTTCAAAGTTCATATTTCTATCTTGTTTGGACACCAAATCTTTTTAATCTGTTTTTGTGACCGGTGTTAGATCCCCTGCAGTGGCTTCCTCAGGAGAAGTTTGGTCTAAATTCCCCTCGACATCCAATTCTTGGGGTTCTAGCATTTTATCACCCTTAGAGGGTTTGAAGAACAAACTAGTTGCTGCAGTTTTACCTACAGAGGCAATTTTTTTTTAATTTGCCTAGAAGACATCCTGGGGAGTTGGCCCTGTTATGCAAGCAGACAGTTGCAGGTGGATAGTGGTAGCAGAAACCTAGATGCAGGGAGCTGGGTATGAACCTCTGTGTGTAGCTTAATGAAAAATCTCAGAGTCCTTTTGAATCACAGCTGTATTTGGTAGTCAGGGTGGGGGTGTTTCTTAAAAGCATACATCTGGTCAAAGCATAAACTCACATAGTGTTCCCAAAACCTCTCCTATGGTAGTAACACCAATCATCTGCCCTTCTGTGGGATATGTTTCCCCCCCCCAACATAAAATGTCTCTTAACAATCCTTCACTGCATTTGTAATCATAAGTCAGGCTTTGTCTATGTATCTTAGATTGCTGTATGTTCTCTTCATAGTGTCCATCTTATTTGATAAAATAGCAGTATGGCCCCTATCTTATATCCCTTGTGTCTCCAACCTTGTCGCCTTATTCATTCACTATGGGACAGTGACAGGGTATTAAGGGAGAACGGACATCCACTTTTTTCTTGCCGGCCCAAACTGCGTCATGCTGCAGCACCCGGTCCTAGGGTGTTAGATGACTTGGTGAAGTAAATATCTATATCGAGGCCAATGGGGAAACTAGCGTGTGTCTTACCCCTGTGTATGTACAATGCCTGGGCCTGTCTGATGTCTGGGTGGCTCGGTGTGCTTTTCTTCCGCCATGCGGTCTGACAAGATGGCGCCGCCACACTAACAGCGAGAAAGCCCACAGCTGTGTCCTCCATTCATCTGGCTCTTAAGTCGCTCTGGACAGCTGTCTGAGGCACTGCTTACATCCTAGAACCTTCTTCTGGCAAAAGAATGCTGTTTCTGACAGATTGCACTGGGCTGGTTATCCCTTTGTCGGGTTTACTGCATGGAGCTCATGCACTATGCTGCCATCTCCGTCTCCTGCTAGGCTCCGCCCCCATAAATACATTTTAAAGGGACAGTCTAGTCAAAATTAAACTTTCATGATTTAGATAGGGCATGCAATTTCAAACAACTTTCCAGTGTACTTTTATTGTTAAATTTGCTGTGTTCTCTTGTTATTTGTTGAAAGCTAAACCTAGGTAGGCTCAAATGCTAATTTCTAAGCCCTTTATGTCTGCCTATTATCTGAATGCATTGGACAGTTTTAACAACTAGATGGAGTTAGTTCATGTGTGCCATATAGATAGCATTGTGCTCATGAACATGGAATTACCTAGGAGCCAGCACTGATTGGCTAAAATACAGGTTTGTCAAAAAGAAATAAAAGGGAGCAGTCTGCAGAAGCTTAGATACAAGGTAATCACAGAGGTAAAATGTATATTAATATAACGGTGTTGGTTATGCAAAACTGGGGAATGGGTAATAAAGGGACTATCTTTTAGAACAATAAAAATTCTGGAGTAGACTGTCCCTTTAATTTAGAGAAGCTGTATGGTTTTTACACCTAGTAGGGACATGAAACCCAAAAAAATATTTTTGTGATTCAGGCAGAGCATATAATTTTACCAAGGTTTCCAATTTACTTCTATTATCACATTTGCTCTGTCACCATGATTTTCTGTATTCAAAAGAAACCTAGGCAGGCAATTGGAGCACTACATATGACAGGAAATAGTGCTGCCATCTTGTACTCCTGTAAATGGATAACTTTCTTGCAAAACTGCTGCCACATAGCGCTCCAGAAATGGCTCCTAACCTTTATTTCCTGCTTTTTAACAAAAGAAACCAATAAACTCAAAAGCCTGAAGAAAAACATGACACCTCCCCAGAACCAACTATAACTTGTAGTCCCATCATACACCAAGTCATGGGGGAAGAACTACAGTCTGAAATTACATACCAAGACTGATACACAGTTTTCTCAGTTACCAAAAAAAGCCTTCATTTTCACTAAGGTGCAAGAAACATTAAATTCTTCACCAGGTGGTACCTTACTCCCAACAGGCTGAAACAAATATGTAGATCCACAAATGGTAAAGGCTGGAGAGGCTGCGGAGAAGAAGGAACTCTTTTACATATATGGTGGAATGTCCTAAGCTGGACACCCTTTGGTCAGACATATTAGGAGGAATGTCAAAGGCTGTGGGTAAGACGGTACCCAATTATCCTAAATTTTACCATTTCTCTCCCTGCATAAACTAGAGCCTAAAGTGACAAAAGCTTTACTCCTTATGTTAAAAATTGTATCAAAACCCTGATACCTAGACAGTGGTCCCTACCGCTACTGGGTGGAGACTTTGCTGCATTTGGAGAGGTTTCCCCATATCCAAACAGGTATGATAGACATACACAAACTTATACTAGACACTTGGAACCAATCCTAAGAGGTGACTGACACCTATCTCCCCGTGAGCCCCTGTTATACAGACTGTTTCAATTTTTTTATGTTAATCAACAAACGCATCTCATCCTATTCCCATTTCTTCTTACCCCATCCTCTCCTCCTTGATGCGCTTCACTCTCTATCCCTTCTTCCCAACTTCTCTTTTTCCCACCATTGCATTAACACTTTT
Organism: Bombina variegata variegata; assembly: GCA_905336975.1. Taxonomy (NCBI): domain Eukaryota; kingdom Metazoa; phylum Chordata; class Amphibia; order Anura; family Bombinatoridae; genus Bombina; species Bombina variegata. Next base: position 2,274 of record CAJPDP010215400.1, on the reverse strand, counting down.
TAAAGTAAGCCTCTTAGGATGGATACACAAACACTTGATCAAGGAGGTTTTTAGTCTTTACTTCCAAACTTTTTTTTTCTCTCTTTGTTGTTTAAACATTAAGGCAACAGAATTGATCTACTCCTATAGTGAATATTTTATAAACATGAAACACATAATGGACATAGAAATAAAACTGGGGGATCTTCAGAACACTTCCAATGCAGTGAAGCTTACACCAGGTTAATTTTTCAGCCACATCTAATGTGGACAAAACTTACAGTATAGTTTATATGTTTTCATGTATCGCTCAAGTATACATCTTTGTAAGCTTTGTTTATTCTGTATATATATTTCATCTCAATAAATAAGTTAAAAAAACAAAACCATACCAATAGAAAGAGGAAAAATGATAATAGAAGTAAAATTAGAAAGCTGAATCAAGAAATAAATATTTTGGGTTTCATATCCCTTTCATTTTTTTTTTTTTTTTTTAAAGTATTGCAGTTATTACATGAATGTAATATGCCCAGGTATATTAATCTTGTATGGCATTTGTATATGCAGCAGATAGAATAGCACAGCTTGGACTGCTAAATACACAGTAACACTAGACAGTGACATGAATTAAGATTTCTCTTTAAAAAAGAAAATATGAACAGGTAACATAACAGAGACAATGTTGTAATAAAGATGTTTATTACAATAAGTCACACTAACCAGCTTTTTTTCCTTGGAATGACAATTTCTTCATTATCTAAAAAAATAAACAAAACAAATGAAATAAAAACCACAATCATAAAAAATTAAACACAAACGTGATGGGGAAAGAACTGCCTATTATCCTAGTTCCAGACTGTCTGGCTTGAAGAAAAGAAAAAAAAATAGGCCAAATGCAACGTTATTTATTTTGCTTTATTCACAACTCTATAGCACCCCGCCTCAAAATACTCAGGTATTAGCCAGGAAATCGGGGGTGCTGTGCCCCAATGTACTAGCAGCTCTCTTAACAAGATTTTTAGGATAGGCAGCAAGTTTTGTTTCCCTTAAAAAAGGGACATAAACATACATTTTTCATTCATAATTCAGAGAGATCATGCAATTTTAAACAACTTTCCATTGTCCTATTATCAAATTAGCTTTATTCTATCAGTATCCTTTGTTAAAGGTGCAACAATACCCTACTGGGAGCTAGTTGAACAAATAAGGAGTCAATAAAAAGACTAATGTAAGTGCAGCTACCAATAAACAGCTAGCTCCCAGTAGTATATTGCTGCTCTTTAACCTACCTAGGCATGCTTTTCAACAAACATTATTAAGAGAACAAAGCAAACTAGATAAAAGTAAATTGGAAAGTTGTTTAAAACTGCATGATCTGAATAAAAACAAAAAAACAATGTGAGTAAGACATCAGATAAACTGCAAACAAGCATAGCAACACTAACACAGATTGAATTTAAGCTATTCTAATGGTCTGGCACAATATCTGCCACATGATATGAAATATTCTAATAGGTGTCTCAACCCTGAAAGCCAAATTTCCACCCAAGCACTTAGAACCCATTTTTAAAGTCCCTCTCTGAGACAAGTGATGCAGATGAAATGCTGAACAGAGCTGGTGATTGGGGGAGCCAACTCCTTCCTGCTTAGGGCGAGGACTTCTCGGTGGCTCCCCAAGCAGGATTTTAACTATGTTTTTAATCCATTTGTGGGGTTTCAACAGAGTTTTAAGTGCTGATAAGGCAAAAATTGAATGTGCTGACAAATTAGCGCATGCAAAAGTCCCTTTAATTTACATATTTGAACATGTTTTTAATTATGATAATTGTATTATTAATTTATCTTTGTCAGCCATACATTAACACACATAACCAACAGTAATTATATCCTTACAAATAGGGATGCACTGAAATTTCTGCCGCAGAAACGTTTCGGCCGAAAATTGCATTTTTAGCCATTTCGTTTTTTTCGGTAAAATTATTGTGTAGCATGTTTTAAATTTGATGCTAGCCTAGAGCTGCTGTTTAAGTTCATTACTTGACTTACTGTTTTGCATATGAGTTTTCTAGGACTATCCTTAATTTGGATAATTGGTATAAAAAAAAAAAATTAAAAAAAAATGTTAAATCTTATTCTGTTACATAGAACTAAATAAAGAATAATACAGTATGTTGATATTTAATATTGTTTTAAGTAGGGATGCACCAAAATTTTGGCCTCAAACATTTTGGGCGAAAAGGGCATCATTTCTTGCCTGTTTTTTTTTTTCCTTGGTAAAATTATTGTATAGCATAT
>CAJPDP010215189.1:0-11291 GCA_905336975.1 Bombina variegata variegata | reverse complement strand
ATGATTGTCTTGTATTACACAGGTTTTCCCGAGAGGCTACCACCTTGCGGGACTATCTATAACTCAGGGTCTCAGTGAGGCTCCTTTTGTATCTTGGAATCAAGGGTTAATATCTCCTGAGGGGGGTTATTGAACAGGAGGGGTTTTAATCATGTTTGTTATGTGATTCTGTCTGCTAATGTGTAGTATTACTTGGGCTCATGGCTATTTCGGAAAGTAACGGCCTATTGCAAGTGACGCGGCCTTTACGGTCGGGCACCCTTTTTCATGGACTGCACGGTACACCTTGTGACCGGGCGTGGTCATGTTTTGGGCTCTCCATTTTTGCATTCCTGACCGTGTGGCGACGGTAGAAATTCTGTTTAGCTGGTGTCTGGTTCATAGGATGTGGTGAGTGCCCTAGCCATTGGGGGTGTAAGGTGCCATTTACATTTTTCTTATTGGTCCAGTTTTTTATCAATATCCCAGTTATGGAGGATTCTGATTTTTTGGAGACGGATGTCTCTGATTCTACTTCTTGCAAAGAATATTAATTGGCCCGGGCGATACATATCCATCAGATATGTTCTGAATGCCGTTTTAGAGTGCTCCGCTCCTCGGGATCGGGGAACCAGGGGCCCGCTGAGCCTTCCTCCTCCGGGGATTCTGCTTCCTGCTGCGAGGCGCGTTCCCTACAACCAACTCTTACTATGCTTGCAGGTAACCCAAACACGGCTTATCCTTTTCTGGAGGGTGGCCTGTTTCCTCCGGAGTTTGACATGGTTCCGCATGGCCATATCCTTGGCGTTTGCGCATTTACATCTCCCAGGAGTGTGTTTAACATATTGTACGTGTTCTGTTAACCAGGGCTCATCAAGCGTGGGATCGCCCGGTCTAGTTCAGCCATCTGGGGGAGGGACTGTCCCTGAGGCTTCAGTGGGTCAACCTTCGGGGCCAGGTTCTTCGTTTGCCTTGGCGGAGGTAAGTTATGCTTTTCGCTATAGACTGGCGTGTTTTTGTGTTCTGCTGAGGCACGTTTTGGCGTTGCTGGAGAATCCCACTCTTAATGGGGTGGTGGATCGTGAGTCTTTCGATGCAAATAGAATGCAGGGTTAGGGATGAAGTAATCTTTTTATAGTCTTGTTTCTTGACTATCTTTCTAGTTCTGAGCTTGGAAGTCTCGGTTTCCTGTTGGGCTGGTCCTGCGGGAGTGTCCGTTCTTTCTTGGCGATAACCTACGGGTTGCCTTATCTTTTGTTTTATTTCGGTTAGGATGGATTTTATTTGGTAATTAAAGCTCATGTTTGTTATAATATTTCCTTCAGGAATTTTCTTTTACGAAAGTTTGTTTATGAGGACGTGTTTCAGTCCTATGTTTGTCTGTTGTTATCTTTCCTCTTCGGAGATGAATGTGTGGCCTTGTCAATTGGAGCCCTTAGTCTCAGACTGGTCCTGACTGGGTACAAATCCTTCTGTTTTAAGGCCTTTTTCAGACACGTGGCATCTGCTATGCCTGGCTGGTCTGGTTAGGGCGCCGAGTGGCTCCCACTATTATTTGTTTTTGTTTTACAAGTTTTCAGCTAGCATTCCAAGAGGATTTGATGGTACATGGATTGTCTACGGGCATGGAAGCTCATGTTCGGTCCTCATTTGCCTTTCAGTCTAGTGGCTGGGACTCCGTTGAGATCCGCTACAACATACTCTATTAGTTCCGATTCGGGATCCAGAGTGTTTCCTTCCCGTTGTGGGTTAGAAGTTGAAGGTTTTTAGGTCCTTCGTGCAGCTAGTTTCTGGCTCTCTTACCTTTCAAGGTTCCTTGGGACTTTTGGGACTTATTCCCTCTGGAAATCTCTTCCTTCGAGTTGAGGCTGTTGGGACTTCGTCTGGTTTTTCTTGACAGTAGTTGAGGCCCAGAAGTCGTAGTTCAATATTAGCTGATCAGTTGTTTCCTCCTTCCTAGCTTCACTTAGGGGATGTCCTGCTTGGATTCGGGATGCTCTGCATTCTTCTTCTTTAGGGTGGTCCTCTGGAAAGTTAATCTAAGAATATGGAGACTACTTGTTGTTCCCTTAGCTTTGGACTTCATGAAGGTAGTCCTTGGGGCCTTTGGGTTCTAGAGTGACTATGACCTAGCACCATGTTGGTGGCGAGTTGGCCTCTTTCTCTTCCCTTTGGTCTGGGAATTTTTTTTTATTTTTTTAAACATATTTTTATTGAGGTTATGAGAAAAAAATTACATAAAGTAGTCATCCAATTACAATGAGAAAAAAAAACATTGAGACATATATTGTTTACTCATATACATAGCAAAGAAGTAGTGATACAACAAGTCTAGGTATAAATTATGTGTGTCTCTGGAAGAACATAAATACAATAACAATGAATTATACAGCTATGTCTAAGGTTCATACTGCCATCATTGTGGATAAAGAGATTTACAATAAGTATCTAGTGAATATAAGTAGTATTGCAAGACATGCTTAACTAGGATGTCAATAAAAGATAGTGGAACCTCGTTTTTATATTATATATATGGAAAATATGATTTCCGCACTGCCATAATGAACATTTATAAAGTTATTTATTCTAGTGAAATTGGGACAGATGTGGATTAGTTGTTTGGTCGCTTTTGGACCAAATTAGTGGGAAGGGGGAAAGGGAGTTCAGCGGGCAAGAGCCGCTCAAAGTGGAAAGGGGAGGGAATGGGGAGCGGAGCCATGTAGGGTACCATAGTAGTAAAGCGGGTGGAATTAGAGAAGGTCATGTTATGTAGTTACAAAGGTAGACTTCAAAGGGAGGACCTGCAGTTTATATGCCTAGCTGGGTCAAGGTATAAAAATGAACGAAATAAGGTGTTTCTAGTGCGTATGTGATATCAAAAGGGTCCTGGATATACCGACGTGATAACATCTATGCAATAATGCTCCATATAGAGTATAGCAGCTGAATTATATCGCTGTTAACACTGTCCAATATTAACCTAAGTATGGAAGTTAGAAAATAATTAGCTGTAACTCCGGAAGGAATCTTGAGGATTTATATCACTATAAACTGCTATCACTGGGGCTTATAGTGGGAAGGATGGCTTGACTAATAGGACTTCATATCATAAAAGAAACAATGGTTAAGGGTTAGTCGGTAGTAGGGCACATAGTTTCCAACATAAGACAACGTTAAAGGGTTAAAAATATAGACGCCTTATAGGTTAGAATTAGTATAATAATTGTAGCAGACAAGAAGCTGCAACCACCGATTTCTCCAAACAGCTGAAACATAGGAACATGGAGCAGCCAGGGAATAACATATCATGTGACATATATATCTTAAACTTATGTGGTACTAAGATTAAAAACGTCTGTTCTCCTCCTATATATTGGAGCCATGAAAGTTTTAAGTTAAACTATGTAAATTATAGGGAGACTTGGGTAATATATAACCTGGCGGTGAAAGTAGATGTAGCAATCCCAAATGGCCTAGGACAGCAGCTCAGTAAGTGAAAGTAGTAAAGGATATGGGTGCTGACCCATGTATTATCACAGTTATCCCCTAACTGAACAATAGTGAACATGTTGTAGAAATAGAGGTACGCCCCAGAGCTTAATACTAGAATCTTGGTCAAAGGCAAAATATCAACCTGAAAGAAAAAAAAAAAAATCTCTCCTGTCATGAAGTAGCGTAGGTTTTCCGCTTTATTAGCAGGAGCCAATATGTCTATGCTTTAATTTATGGGTTGATTAAAAGTCCAGTATTGGTAAATGTAGGGTCCTAGTTAAAATCCAGAATAAATTCTATTAGACAATATGAACCGTATTATGAAAAGAGTGTATAACCACCTTATTATGCCTATCAGCATGATCATACAGTGAGTTCACCCAGCACACCCATATATTGAAACTGTGATACATCTATGGATATGGCAGTAGATAAGATATTATAGCAGTGATAATCTGGAAGATGTTAGTTAAAATTTATGGTATAGACCATCTGTGTGAGATATATAGGAGAAATAGCAACTAGGCGAGAATTATGCGGCTATCAGAAAGGAACATTTGAACATAGAAGGTAGATGTATACATTATGGGCCAGTCATCAGATCATCAAACGTAGCACAACTCTAGATAATTAGATCTGAATCTCCAGGTTTAGGTGTCATATATAAAAATAGCGCCAACATGAATGAACTAAAACTTACTAATAATGATATGAGCATTAGTGGTTTAAATCCTGCTAATTCAGATGTAATAGGGCATAATCCTGTATGAAAACTAAAATATTTTCCCTACTAATTATAAAGATATCCCAAACTGTGGGATAAGGCAGTTAGAAAGCTCCCACAAATTTCCACTCTGAGTTCCCCTATGTGCCCTATATCTCCAAATGCGGAGTTGACGGGGGTATTAGATTCGACAAGGCAAATTTAAACACGTGGGAAATGGGATTTACAGTTCCACTTTTCTCTTTGACTAAAGATGGCAAACTAAAACAGAGACACGAATTGAAAGATATATTAGGAGGAGCCTTCACTAATTGGTTAAAATACAATCAAATACATCACCTTGTACAAACTCACCCACAGAAAGACTCACTGCTTAGAAAACTAACCCCATTCGAATTGGCTTGCTCGGTAAACCATCCAGCCCATCACACTCTGTCCATGGCCAAAAAACTATTAATTAACGCTCAAAAAGGGGCTTTACCCGACTACGCAGACCGTTGGCACAAAGATCTAGGTAAAAGATTAACAGATACGGACTGGGAACATATCTTCCACAGTATTAGAAAGTCCACTTGTTCCACAAAGTTCTTAGAAACCAATTTTAAGCTATTGACTAGATGGTATCTCACTCCCTCCAGATTGAAGAGTATTTTCCCCCTCTCCTCTGAACTCTGTGGGTGTGGGATGAGAGGAACTCTATTACATATTTGGTGGGAATGCCCCATTATAAGGCCCTTCTGGGAAATGATTCAAGAAACCATTAACACCATACTGGGCGTAGAGACTCACTACATTTTAGAACCCGAAGTCGCACTGCTAAATCTCCCCGCACCTTGCAAATGTAGACTAAGATGTAGACTGATTAAATTTACACTAAACACAGCTAGACTATTGGTCGCTAGAAGATGGAAATCTCAATCATGTCCTTCATTTAAAGAATGGCTAGCGTATATGAAAGATACCCTATTAATGGAAGAATATGGTTATTTTAAAAATAACAACTTAGCTTTCTTCCTTGACCTTAAGTTTATATGGGATGACATGCAGCATAAACTGCCCCTCAACAGTAGGACCTTTTCCCGAGACTCGAGTTTGACGTGAGAAAGATAGCAATTGGCTCATGATAAAAAGATGCAATGTGGTGTTCTCTGCATTCCCCCTACCCCCGAACACCTCTGCATTTCGACAGAAGTACAGACATGGGACTGACTTAATAGACAGACAACAGGATGGAGGTCACTGGGTCCTGATGGTATGCATTGTTATAAAGATAAGAGATTCGGTAATTTGGTTAAGTTTGTAAATAGTTTGTTTTGGTTTTAATGTAATTCAATTTTTTTCTGACTTTCAGATCAATGTAGTACAATAGGTGTATTCTTACATTGCTCACACTAAACCAGAGGTAATCCGGAGCGTATTTTTACTATTACCAGATTTGTACAAGAATTTTATGTACTGCTTCATATCATTTGTTATGCCTAAAACCCAATAAAGATTGATATATACAAAAAAAAGATATCCCAAACTAAGACCTATGGTTAAGAATAGCTTATATAAGATGAAACTTTCCAACTAAGCTCTTATTACCCCTTGTCCCTAATCATACCAATAACATTCAAAACATGCATGGGGCAAATGCAGGCTACAAGTGGGGTTATAAACAGTACAGCCGTCAAATATTGGTTAACTATAGTAAACACATCAGACAGCACTGTCGACATCTAAAACATACAAAGCAATGAGGGTTCATATTATAAATACAAAACATACTGATAATACATGACATATTGGAATCATTCTGTAAGAACTGTGAGCAGATAGGCATGTGGTGTGACCAAGTTCAGTTCTTAGCGGTATGGCAATAGGATGACAGAGCAAAACCGCATATCTAGCCTAACTCGGATATCCTCCCCTGTGAGGTCTGAATCCTCAGACTGGGTATCTTGTGCTCCCTGTAGGGGTTGTTCATTTCAGATGGCTCTGGGTTCCAGTTCTAGGGTCCTTATGTCGGATCTCAATGGAATTATGATCCTGTAGACTGGTTCAGGACGACCCAGTTTCCAATGGGGGCTGATTTGTTATTGGGAGTGTGCCCCTTTTTTATGGGGAGTTTTTCACTGTTGTACCATCAGTGGTGATCTGGATGATCTTCATTCAGTCTTTGACTGATTAGCCTATGGCTTTCATATCCTTGATTTTTCCCTCTCTCTGCATGGCATTTTTTGATTGTGGTCCTGCCTTGGGGCAGGAGTAGTTGTATATTTGGGTCCCTCTCAAGATCTTGTTAAAGCACTTGTTTTCGAACAGGTGCCTTTTATTTAGAAGTCTGCTGCTCTGTGGCTGTTTGAACAGCTGTTTGGAGAGTAGACTCCTCGTGTCGAGGCTGTCAAGGACAGTTGTGCCAGGTCCTTTTTAGGATCTATTTGCACTTTTCTATACCCTGTAGTCCTTGAGGTTTTTTTTCTTGAAGTGCCTTATGTTTGGAAGAGCGAAAGGGTTGGGCCAGCTGTAGTAGCCTGTCGGTTAGCTTAGCTGCCTAGCAAGCGGGGGGTTTGCAGTTTAAAACCAGCTGCAGCGATTTGCACCTTGAAGGTGTGCTAGCACACCTGAACTCTGTTGGAGACTTGACTGTGGCTCAACACATAAACAAACAGAGTAGTAGTGCACAGTGCCATGGGTTAAGATCCCTGCACTTCCCTGTAGCATTTTCTTCCATTCCCTAGGGGGTTTAGATTTGGGGTTGTCTTGTTACCCCTGTCTATCAGACTTGCCCGTTGCTTGGGCTAGTCGGGCGTTGGAACAGGATTTGAGATCTGTTGCTCTGCAGTTTTTGTCTTTGAGGTTTGATGAGCCTTCCTTGAGGGGCTCTGTTTCCTTTCCACATTCAGGATTTTGTGGAAAGGACTGGCGGTGTCCGCTGGTTGCCTAGCAAGCTGTTGGTTAAGATTGTTCCTAACTTCATCTGTTTCCACTTGTTTGCTTATTTGGTAATTTCTAGATCATCTTCAGATGACAGCAGCGTGCAGAGTTTTGTCTCTTCAGGGGTTGCTGTCAGGGGATTCCCTATCTGAGTTGCTGCACGAGATTTACGTTTTTTTTCAATACTTGGATATTCTAAGCAGTCCTTAATGGTTTCTGGGGCTTTCGTCTTCAGTTACCATCTAGGATTTTGGTTAGGGAAGATTTTCTTCTCTTTTTCAGTCTCTGGGTCTTGATCCCGTGGATTTTGAGCAATTAGGGTTGGGCGCTGCCCTCTTTGTTCTGTGAGACCGGTTGGGTCTCGGTTGGCTTGGCCTCGGGGTTTCTCGACCTGCGTTCCTTGAGGTTTGTTTGGGCCCTATTTAAGGTTTTTGTTGTGCCCTATTTAGGTTTCCCTGGAATCCTTTATGGGTGTCTTTCTCCTTTTCGGAGCTTACGGCTATTTAATCCATTTCTTTAGTAAGAGGTTTGTTGTTTGGAGACCGACTGGCAGTTGATGGTGTCTCTTGGAGGCTGTTGGCTCAGTCGAGTCTAGTTCCTGCAGTCTCTAGCAAGGCTTACGGTCTCTCTGTGGATCTGTGTCCTTGGGCTTTTTCCTTTTTCAAAAATTTTCAAAATTTTCCTCGGCTTCGGACGAAGCTGGGGTTTCTGGTGTAAGGGTCTTAGGCTTGGTGCCCTCAGAATGGGCCGCCTTTTGTACCCTACCGTTTTAGCATTCAGTGTCCTCTATAGTTTGTGTATTGTTTTCCCATAAGTAATGAATGCAGATGTGCACTCTTTCCATCTGAAGAAAAGGAAATTATTAGGTAAGCATAATTTATGTTTTTGAATTGCATTTGGGGGCCTTTCTCTACCCTGCAGGGAACAGGGTTTAGGATTCTATACATACCTGTTTGTGGTTCCTGAATAATTTTTTGTCCTTTTCTAGACCTAAAGGGTCTCAACAAGTTGTCTCAGGGTTCTGTCCTTCAAATTGGAAACCATTGGTTCCATTCTTCCTTTGGTTCAAGTGGGTCAGTACATCATGAACATAGACCTGGAGGACGTGTATCTTCAAGTTCCTGAGATTTGCCTTTCTGGACAAACACTTTTAGTTTGTGGTTCTTCCCTTTTGGCCTTGCCACGGCAACCAGATTTTTTTTCTATGGTTCTGGGGGCTATCTTGGCAGTGATCAGGTTTTGGGGAATTGCTGTGGCGCTCTTCCTGGACGACATATTGGTTCAGGCATCATCTTTTCAACAAGCAACATCTCATACAGAGAATTTGCTGTCTTTTCTTCGTTTCCACGGATGGGAAGTGAATCTTGAAATGAATTCCCTTGTTCCAACTACAGGGGTAGTTTCTTAGGGACCATAATAGTTTCCCTATCCCTGAAAAGGTTTCTGGCAGAGGTCAGAAAATCAAAGATTCTTGCCTCTCTCTGCAGTCTACTGTTCGACCATCAGTGGCTCAAGGTATGGAGGTCATTAGTCCGATGGTTGATTCCATGGACATCATTCTTTTGCTCATTTCCGTCAGATTTCTGCAATCATGCATGCTAAGACAATGGAATGGAGTCCATTCGGATCTGTCTGAGGATAGATCTAGATCAGTCGACAAAAGACCCTCTTCCGTGGTGGTTTTTCTCAAGAGCATCTGTCTCGGGATACATGCTTTATGGAGAACCTCATGGGTGATTGTTACCATGGATGCCAGCCGGCTGGGGAGCAGTCTGGGACTCGTTAAAAGGCGCAAGGACTATGGACTCGAGAGGAGTCTTTTCTTCCTAATAAACATCTTGGGTTGAAAGCGATTTACAATGCTCTGATGACTTGGCCTCAGTTGTCCTTTGCCCGGTTTATCAGGTTCCAGTCGGACAACGTCACCTCAGTTGCTTAAATTAACCATCAGGGAGGAACTTGGTGTTCTTTAGCCGTGAAGGAGGTGGCTCGGATTATTCAGTGGGCGGAAGCTCACAATTGTTGTCTGTTTGGGAAGTGGATTTCCTGAGCAGACAGACATTTCATCCCGGATAGTGGGCTCTCCACCCGGAGGTCTTCTCCAGGTTAACCCGCAAATGGGGGGTGCCGGAGTTGGTTTGGTGGCGTCTCAGCAGAACGCCAAGCTTCCAAGATACGGTTCAAGGTTAAGAGATCCACAGGCCGCCCTGATAGATGCTCTGGCGGTTTCTTGGGATTTCAGTCTAGCATACCTGTTTCCTCCGTTTGCGCTCCTTCCACGAGTTATTGCTCGTATCAAATTGGAGAGACCATCTGTAATTCTAATAGCTCCTGCATGACCGAACCGCAGGATCTGGTATGCAGACCTAGTGATGATGTCATCTCGTCTACCTTGGAGGTTTCTTCTGAGGAAGGACCTTCTAACTCTGGGTCCATTTCTTCATCCAAATCTCCCTTCTCTAAAGCTGAATGCTTGGAGATTGAACGCTTAGTTCTGTCTAAGCGTGTTTTTTTTGCGTCAGTCATTGAGACCATGATTCAGGCTCTCAAGCCTGTTACTAGAAATATTTCTATAAGGTATGGCGCAAATACCTTTTATTGGTGTGAATCTGAAGGCTACTCTTGGAGTAGGGTCAGAATTCCCTAGATTTTGTTGCGCTCTTAAATCTCCCTACAGGCGACCTAAGGATTTACACCAGTCTTCTGTCCTGTTTGTTGTTTCTCAGGAAAGCGTAAAGGTCTGAAAGCTACTGCTACTTCTAAACGAAGTATAATTCGTTTTGTTTATGAAACGGCTGGTCAGCAGCCTCCTGAGAGAATTACAGCTCATTCCACAAGGGTTGTCTCCTCTTCTTGGGCCTTCAAGATGAAGCTTCTGGGGATTAGATTTGCTAGTCTGCAATTTTGTCCTTCTTTGCATATTTTTTCCAAATTTTTCAAATTTGATACTTTTGTCTCCTGCCTTCTGTTTAGGTCTGCCTGTCTTATTTTCCCTCCCTTGTCATCTGTGTCCTCTAGCTTGAATATTGGTTCCCACTAGTAATTGAGAATGCCGTGGGCTCACCATATCTTAGGAAAGAAAACAAAATGTATGCTTACCTGATAAATGTATTTATTTTCGGATATGGTGAGTCCACGACCTCACCCTTTTTATTAAGACAGTTATTTTTAACTAAACGTTAGGCATTTCTACACCTTTTTATTATTCCTTTTTCCATTTCCCTTCGTTCGAATGACTGGGGTTTGTGGGAAGGGAAGTAATATTTAACAGCTTAGCTGTGGTGCTCTTTGCCTCCCCTGCTGGCCAGGAGTGATATTCCCAGTAGTAATTGAGGACGTTGTAGACTCGCCATATTCGGAAAGAAATTTATCAGGTAAGCATAAAATTAGTTTTTTAGAGATTGTGATGTTATGTAAAATAATGTTAATCTAGTGACAGCTCCATTTTCAAAGCACCTCCGGTTACCATGATACCTCTCAGATGTATTTATAAGTTTTTTTGCTTCTTTTTTTTCTACTTGTATCACTAATTGATGACCACATTCTATAATCTTTTTTTCATGTATAACATTGTAAGATCATTATTATTTCCAAATTTTGGTGCTCTGTAGGAAAAGGAGGATCGAGCTGCTTTCTTTTTGTATTGAGGCAAATGAAATAATGTGCTGGTACTGGATCGGAGGTTATAGGAGGTGGGAACAGCTGGGGAGAGCATTTTGCTCAGGTAGGGTGGGAGCTTCCCAGAAAAGCTCTTAAACACAAGGCTGGAATGATGGAGGATGCGTCTGGATTCCAGCGACAGCCAGTTTAGTTCTTTTAGCATGTCACAATGGTGGGTCCTGTAGTTACATTGTAGCACAAAGCGGCAGAACGAGTTATACAATGTATTCATTTTATTAAGGTGAGTTTGCATTGCAGGTGCATATACTACATCCCCATAATCCATGATTGGCATCAGCATTTGCTGTACAATCTTGTCCTTTACTGTAGGGCAGAGGCAAGATTTGTTTCTGTACAGGGCACCTAGTTTTGGATAGAGTTTAGATGCAAGTTTTTCTATGTGGAGGCCAAAAGATAGATTGGGGTCTAACAACATACCCAAGTATTTGAAAGAGTGGACTGCGGTCAGTGTGCCATTTGATTTTGTTTTAATGCGTAGATGGGACTTTTGTAGTTT